>UCOH01008228.1:0-46131 GCA_900474275.1 Synergus japonicus | reverse complement strand
ATATATATATATATATATATATATATATATATTATTCAAAGATTAATGGAAAAAACTTTTATAAATTGAGGATATTCATTATATTGGAAAATTATAAAACGAGATCTTTTTTTATTTCATGATACAGTAGTAAACAGGCAGGTTACAATATCACAACAAATAATCGATAAAAGTCTTTAAGTTTAGGGAAAATCCTTATGTTTAGTGACACATTTATCACAAATCTCAATATTAATTATCATTATATATTGATATATATTGATTATATATTTTATATTGATTATCCCTACTTTCTTTTGCAGATCGCCTGAAGGGAATTGGAATTCCGGCGCATCTATTTCTCATCTATCTATTCTTCTACTGCCAATGACAATAATTGCTCACCAGTTTGTGAAGCAGTAAACTCAAAGCATTAAAAACAAGAATTTATATTTAATACATTTTTTAAACATCAGTAAGTGAGCTAGTCAATATGAGTCACTTAAAAATATGTAATTATAAGAAATTATTCAACACAAAAGAAGTTTCAAACTTTTGCAAATGATGGTTGTCAACAAATTTTTTGCACTGAGGCTATATAATGTTAGGACATGTTGATTTTCCCAAATGGGAATTTATGAAAACTCTTTTGTCAAATTATATTGCATTTTACGAAATAGAAATATGTATGAACGTAAAAAAAACTATAATGATAGATAATCGAATAACAACGAATATCGTTAGAATATATTTTATAACTGAACATTATATAAAATGTATAGTTTATGTAAACATATATAAAATTGTATATCAATATATTTTGGTATACTAATGTTACCATTTTGGAAAATACAGAAGAGAGTTCTTTTTAAAAAATGTGATGTGCTTTCTAAAATCAAGAGTTACCTGACTCATACTTATATATGTATATCTACAGTTTTTCAATTCACTATGCATACGTATAATAATAAGAACCAACATTGATACGATGATAAATTGGTTCGTGGAACGTGATGGCAAAAAGTGTGAAAATACGCCGTAGACTAAAATCGAATATTTGTCATGTCACTAATATAAAAGGCTTCAATGACAGATTATATCGGCTTTAGAATGTACATACACAATTGAGAATAGCGTAGTTTCTTATGGTTCTTGAGTATCTAATTATTTATTCTTCTTTTAACATAATGTCTTAAAGTTTTACATTCTACCTCTAATTTTCTAGAAAACAAATCACGAAAGTATTTCAACAACGAAGTATACTTTAATATAAACTACGTTGTATATCAGTTAGTTTTTATTATATGTATGTATGTTATACATTTTCATATTATATGAATTTATTTATTTGTACTCTAATTCTTACGTGTAATAAAACTAGTCATCACCCAACTAAAATCAGTTTTTAAAATATTTATTTAATTATTCAGAATTCAAATATATTATTCATTATAATTTCATTATGAATCAAATGTAAAATGTAAAATCAGACAGCTATGTGCTTCATTATCAGGTAAACAAAGAATTGCATAGAGTAGCACACGTTAATTCATATCTATATCATAGCTATATAATTTTCTCTATGAAAGTCTCATACTATAACTACACCCAATCATGCACTCTTTTTATAATAACACCATTAACCTATTTTTTCATTCATTTTAAAATTTGTTTTGTTAGAGATTAATGATGCTAAAGTAATGTTAATGTAAATGATTCGTAAAGTATATGTAATTTAATCATTGAAGAATCAAATACGAGACTATGAAATACTTCTTTTATTATTGAAATCCGTCAATTCGTGTTTACGTTTATGACGAAGTTCGTGCAGCCTACTTTAATGTTAGCATTTTTTCCGGAAAATGTCATTAACCAGAGTAACCATAGTTACAGGAGTATAACACATAGTGTGATACTGTCATTGATATACGCACCAATAGCAAACCAGGTTCACCATAGCGTTTTCCTTCCAGGACATGAAAAATCGTCCAATGGGCTGCCTGATTCTGAAATATGGAGAACTTTCGATCGAAACCAACTATCGTTGTTCGCCAAGAAAGTCCTTTGTGCGCATTGCCAGCGGAACCACCATCCCTAACGCTTCACTTGAACTAATTACGTTGAATTGAACCTGTTATTATGTCGCAGCATTTTTAAATCTAAAATATCAAACTTCGCGATTGATTTAAATGTTAATTGAATTAAAAAGTGAGATCTAGTAAATATAAAGATGGAGTCCTGTGGTATGAGTACAATCAAGTACTTAGTCTTCTTGTTTAATCTTATTTTTGCGGTAAGTTTAAAAGGCTACTTTACATCTAATTATCCAAATTTTACATTTTGGGAATTTTATTGTGCAGAATTTATTTAAACGCGTAAAATTGAAATTATTATTTTGTGCAGAGTTTTACAGTGCTGGATTTAATGTTTTGAGTTTAAATGAAATAAAAAGATTAATCTTTACGAATTTCGCTACAAAACTTATACATTTCGATTACCGCAGATATCGGGAATTGGAATCATAGCAGCCGGAGCAGCAATTATAGCTGATATTGGAGACTTCAACCGATTTCTAGAGTCAAGGGTTTTGGCTCCTCCAATTGTATTAATTGTCGCAGGAATAATTGTCTTCATCATCGCGTTTCTTGGCTGCTATGGAGCCATCAAAGAGAACTACAACATGCTGATTGCGGTAAGTATCAATAAGACATTTATAATGAAAGAACAGCACTTCAGATTGTCGATTCTAGTCTATTTTACACATTTATCCTTACAGTTCTCAGTCGCATTGCTGATCATCTTTATAATCGAGTTGGCAGTAGGAATTGCTGCAGCAGTCTTCAGAAACGACTTCAGCATGGCGATGAAGAACTCCTTGAAAGATTCGATGAAAGCTAACACGGAAACTGATAAGACCGCCTGGCATCTCGTACAAAGCAGGGTAGGTTTTATAACTTCCGGAAATTTCAAATCTTGAAGTGTTTGGCCCATTTGATTCCATTTTTTTCTTTGTTTGATCAAAGAAGAAAACCTGAAATGGATATTAAAATGTTGCTCCTCATTATGATCCATTTCCAGATTACATAAATGAATAAGCTGTGATTTATTGTGAATTGTTGTTGAATTTTATGTAGATATATTGATCCTCTATTATGTTTGACCTTTTGACATTTTCTTTGTCACATGATATTGCTTTTCATTTGATGATGATAATTAGTATTTTACGATATTAAAGTAAATTAAAAAGAACACTATATAGTAGAATGAGAAGTAAATTTTGAATATATGTTGTAAAGAAATGTTATAAATAAATGTAATAAATGTAGCTGGAATGCTGCGGAGTGGATAGTTACAAGGACTGGGGAAGAGAAGGCATCTACTTGGGAAGTGACTTGCCCTACTCTTGCTGCAGAGAAACAGATTCAAATGGAATTTGTGAGACCTATCAGGTATCGAAAATCCACGAGATGGGATGCTTCAGTGCCCTAGAAATGCGGGTTAAAACCGGCGCAACCATCCTGATAGGAGTGGGAATTGGTATTGCTTTCGTAGAGGTAATTAACAACATTAAAAATTGTTTATACAGAAAAAAAGTATTGGCTTCTTCAATCATTTTTATTATAAGTTTTCTTATTTGAAACAAAATATGTATTTATTACAATTTTCAGATCGCCGGCATCATTTTGGCCTGCTTGTTAGCATCATCAATCAAGAAAGGAGAAGGAGATAAATGAAATGAAACATGTTAAGGGCATATGACACTATCATAAGAACAATTTAATTTCGCAAACTTTAAGTTTGCAATAATAAATATTTTCTGCCAAAACTACGACATTTACCTCCGTCTGCATGAAACAGAAGTAAATGGCCTAATTTCAGCGAAAAATATTAATTATTGCGAATGTGAAGTGGGCAAAAATAACTTTGCTCTTATCGTAATTACCACATGCTCTTCATGCATCTTTCTTCGGAACTGCACATTTTCCTATTCTAAGGAAACAATAAAAGGCGGATAAAGCCCAAATCTTCGAGAATTATTGTTTAAATTTAAATGCAGATAAAAGCTGATAAAAGTTATTTATTGTGAAAAGTGAAACACGAAAAAATAACAATATATATTTTTTGAACAGCCATTCCTGAAAACAAATCAATAATTAAAAAATTATACGCGTGTTTCACTTTCAAATCTTTGGGAAAAGCATTCCAAGAATTTTGTTAGCACCAATTTTCTCTTCTCTGAAATTTAGTTGAAATCTAATTCTTTGCATTAATTTAACTGTGAAATATTTTGAGTGAAGATGAATATAACAGCATTATAAAATGTGCATGAGGAATTCAATAAGAAAATTGATGATTTCATTAATGATCTTCGAAGTTTTGTGTTTGTGATCGTGTTTTGAACATATATACCTATTATAAATGTAAGAAACATTAATTTACAATCTACAAATTCGTACCTGCGGTGAATTTCTATCATTATTTATTTTGTACATATTTATATTGATTGCAGTTATTATAATTACTTCTCATCTTTAGAAATACTCTGGCAATACATAGGTATACTGATACGTAATGTATAAGAAGGTTTATTGAAGGTATTATTGCTACAATTAAAAAAAATTACTGTGAGAAACTCTATTTATTTATAAATGGTATAAAAATAGTACAAATGTAGCTAATCAGAGAAAACAAAGGAAACCCTTGAAACATGTGCCTTTTTAAACAGGATATTTGACATTTAAGAACTTGCAGTCAAACCCTGTACAAATTTGCTATAAGTAAATGTTTAAAATATAAATAAACGACCGAAAAATTCACAAGAGTTGACACAACATCGCATTTATATGTATAATATATATTTTAGTATATATGTAGTAAGTGTATAAGTGTGCGGCACCTTAAAATCAAAAAAGCAAATACATAATGTCAGTTCATCAACCGATCATGCTTTAATTCATTACGTATAATAGTTTGCAAAAATACTTTATTACTGTTGATGAAGAAATGGGCTGTTTAGATTATAAAGACTTTGTTGTTAAAGACTAGCTGAAGTTTATTTGTACCTTTCCCCAAAAAGTGATCAATAAAGTTTTATCGGCATTTCCATGGAAAATATGATTGAGATTCTTAATCAGCCCCCCACCACCCATTCTGTGCCAGAATATAAATGAATGAACCACTGTAATATGAGTTTAATCGGGACAATTTGGGGTAAAAAAAAAGTAAAAAGAAAGGAGAAAAAAAATCTCCCCGGCGGGGAATCGAACCCCGGTCTCCCGCGTGACAGGCGGGGATACTTACCACTATACTACCGAGGATGTGGAAGAAATGGTTTTTCATGACATAAAAAAAGTTTCTCGCCCAAAAAATCACGATATTTTTCATTTTTACAACTTTTTTTCAATTTTTTCTCTTCACAGCCTATTTCCAATGCATTAAAAGATAAATTGTAAATCTGTTTCTTTATAAATATTAAATGTCACGTCTTGTTGCTATAGGAATTTGACTCCGAGAGGTGCTGCTGATGATCAACCTAGTGGCAGAGCGTCGAACTGCTTACGAATTTTTGATCTTACTAACTGTAGATATGGTAGGTTACTATACAGAGGATATTAAAAATTTTGTTTTATGAAATTCAGCTTTTTTGTTATCTAAAAGCGTTTCAATTTCATCAGACTTGATTCCCCTAAGTTATTATTTAGTTTTTATGTTATTTGGATGTTAAAAATTTAGCTCACATCATAGCATGTATTTTGAAAGAAGATATAAACAGGTTCCGTGGTGTAGCGGTTATCACGTCTGCTTTACACGCAGAAGGTCGCCAGTTCGATCCCGGCCGGAACCACTTTTTTGGATTTTGGGCATGTGAAAATTATAATAAGAGTAAATTTAGTTTCCCCAACTTTATGCTCGCAGTATATTTTTTCCTAAAACTTACGAGCGTAAAATGAGGGAAAATAAATTGCTCTTATGATAATGTATCACACGCCCTTAAGCGCAGAGTACTTAAATTTTTTTAAGTAATCCGACGTATGATCTGTAGAATCTATATTGATCAATCTGCAGGTTGCAGATAATCAGATATCTAGCTCTTTTTATTATGTTTTTTTTTTCGATCTCTTCATTCACTGTCTCACGACCAGCTGGCTTTCCACCTGCTTATCTGCTTTGCCAACTACTTCCCTTCATCGTGACTGCAACGAGATCATGCCAGGTTCAAACGAGTTCAACTGATGGAGCATCTAACAACTATAGACGCGTAACATTTAATTACCCTGAGAAAATAAAAGATATCAAAGTTTACTTATTCAGTGTTACTTTTATGTAACAAAGTAAATTTAAAAACTAAACTGACCATCCAAATATAGAATTACTATCTATATTTGCATGATTATTGCCAAGTCATTCAAGAGCCAATCAAATCTACAACAACGTATGTAAGATTTCGTTACACAACTTTTATTTATAAAGGGTATATGCACAACCATGTCAAAAAGGTTGCTTTTAATCTTAATAAATGCCAAGAATTCAAATACGTGATACTTAACGCTGTTGGAGCATTTTCAAACCACTGAAAATTAATGTAGACTTTACTCAAATTCGCCATTGTGTCCACATCTTACCAATACGCGGTGTTTGAGGTCGCAAAAATGATGTGTTTGAAGTGTCGTTTTTTTATCGACAATCTTTTGGTTGTACGACAGGGGCTATTTGCTTATTTTCTGCAAAAAGAAATTTGTTTGGCTAAAAAGTGAATTTTTACAAGTGTGGAGACGCGAGTTGAGGGGTGCGGGTAAACAATACTTACATTTTTTCAAGTCCCTGTCCAAGCAAAAAAGGCACAAAACTTCACTCCAAGGGTGCTTCACTCACTCAGAAAAATTTTCCGAATCTCGCTATGCACTTCGCGTACTACACATGTGCTAGTTACTTAAATATAGTTACTGGACCTGTCAGCTGTTTCGCAGGGTCGCCAATTGACCATTGTTACCATTATTATTACTGTAGTAACAATGGTCAATTGGCGACCCTGCGAAACAGCTGACAGGTCCAGTAACTATATTCAAGTAACTAGCACATGTGTAGTACGCGATTTCTCAAACTTCTTCTTTTACACGATTTTCGTAAGTGCTTTGAAGTGCATAGCGAGATTCGGAAAATTTTTCTGAGTGAGTGAAGCACCATTGGAGTGAAGTTTTGTGCCTTTTTTGCTCGGACAGGGACTTGGCAAAATGTAAGTACTGTTTACCCGCACCCTTCAACCCGCATCCCCACACTTGTAAACATTCACTTTTTAGCCAAACATATTTCTTTTGCAGAAAATAAGCAGATAGCCCCTGTCGTACAACCAAAAGATTGTCGATAAAAAAACGACACTTCAAACACATCATTTTTGCGACCTCAAACACCGCGTATTGGTAAGATGTGGACACAATGGCGGATTTTAAGGCATTCCACAGATTTTGCTATTTTTCTGTGTTTGTTTACATGTTTTCGTGAAATGCTGCAACAGGCTTAAGAAGAAAAGTGTAATAAATCATTTACAAGTGCATATGCATTTTTTATAAATTTTTTTTGTGTTTCTACATTGCTCTTGGGTCTATTCTTTGTACAAATCGTAGAGAGAACCAAGAATGGGTCAAGTACCATAAGAATACTCTGGAACGGCTACTTGGTTATAAGCATGTGCTTGAGAAACTCGTGTGTTGAACATGGCACTAAGTTCTTTCACGTTCCATTAAAAAAGTTCCCTCAAAACCGTATACACGGTTTCAACAAAAAGAAAGTTTCACTAAAAAAAAAATAATTTCCAGAAAGATTCAAGTGATTCAAGTATTTGGAATTTTATCTCTTCCAAATAAAGTTTCAGTATTTTATTGAAATAATTATAGTTCCATTTCATCAGTAATTAATTTAAATTTGATTGACAATTACATAATTTTAATTAATTGGTGAAAAAAGAAGTCAGATATGATTTTACTCTCGATTTTACTGATAGTTATAGTGAAAAACTAATTCAGCTCAAGAGAGTTGAAGTTTTTTTTTTTTTTGAAATAATACTTTTGTTTCCCGTTGTTTGAGTTTCAGAGAAGTGTTTTATTCTCGTATTCTATAAGTGTCAGTGTATATACCCTGTCAATTATTTTAACAAGCAACGTTTCCTTATTTCCTACAATGAGTAAACAAAAATTCCATCAATCTGATATGATCAATATTACCCATTGCTTAGAACAATCAAGTTTAGCGATACGTTGCCCGAACCTTCCAATCTCTTCGATCTTTTTATACCTTTTCTTCAGAAGTACCTGTTCGTAGCATAGAGGAATCTCGGGAACCAGTTTCACGGTCGTTAACGTTATCCAGCAACTGCACTGTGCCGACCAACTGATTTTGCCTACCGCTGAAAATTGACCCCTGCTGTGTTAAATTATTCCTCTTCGATTTATTGAAATATTTAAGTATTTAGCATACATTGTTGAATTATTTCAACCTTTTAATTTTAAAATACACTTCTTTTATAATCAGTTGTTAAATTACTATAGAATTATTAAAATATAACTAAATTTTAAAGAAAATAAAAATAATCTCTAGAATATAGAATTCGTGGTTGCTGATCTTTCTATAGGAAACCGGAACCGTAATTTTTTGCAAGAAAAGAAACTTCTAGAAAGGATTTAAAAAATAATTGCAGAATTTAAAGAAGATATCGTCTTTCAAGTTTAGTTTTACAGAAATGCATCCGGAGCTGCAGCTCTGCGCTGGGTGAACTAAAAATCAATCCTCGTACATCCGAAGGACGCCGAAGTGGAGACTGAGTCGATTCTGAGCGAAGCTTGAAGGAAAGGGGGATTTAGGCTTGAACCAATTGTTCTGCTTTTGTCCTGTTAATTAAGCCGTTCGATGGCCCATGCTCGTGCTCGTAATACAACTATTATTCATAGATGTTCCCTCGGACAATATATGTACTTTACAAGCGCACTAGTAAAGCTTCTAATTAATCATTTGGGACACGAAAGTCAGCTACGAAGAAGATTCTGTAATTTTACACTCTAAGCCACATTAAATTAATATTTTCTCTTGATAAAGATTCAGAAATATGCAAAAATTTGTGCAATCTAAATTCGAGTCGTCAAAAATGAATTCTCCTTCCCCCAATTCCTGTACTACTTTTTGTATCACCCAAAATCCATTTGATCCTTTTTTAAACAATTATTACTGCAGAGTTAGAAAAGAAAGGGGTGGGGAATTATTATTAAAAATTATTATTATTATCATTTGTACAAATTTCCAAATTGTTATTTAATACTTCCAAAAACTCTGATTTGAAATTGTTCTATAAGTTACTTAAATTTAATAGAACACAGATTTATATATATTCTATATGGCATTTGTTTATGAAATAAACAATATTAAAATATTTTTAAATAATGTAGAGAAATAATGAAGAATTTATTAAATATTTAATTATTTAATAATTAAGGCTGTTACTATTAAGTAATTTGGTAAAATTAAGATTTGGTAATATTAAATGAATTATACTATAATAATACAATAAATAATAATATCTCTGATTTTGTACTCCATTCTCTTTTTTTTTAACATAACAGTTAATTTGTATTTACAAGAATCTGAGAAATGTGAAGCTTTGTAGTTTTTCGAATGATTTCGCAGAACCAGGGATCACCTATGTGAAAGCCGCACCTGGCAACGTTGGGGGGGAACCGGAAGGGAGAACTGAGAACCAACCGCGTGTGCTTCCCCACTTACTCTCTCTCACTCAGTACCACAGTAGACAGTACGAGCTCGGCGTGCGGCCGGTTCGCGCGACGTTATTCCGTTTGTCTTGAACGACAAGAGTCTCGTTGCTATAAATTCATTTCTACGTGATATCTGAGCTCTTTTCCTCAAAATTTCAACGGTAATTTATAACTGACAATATCAAAGACGAGATCAAAAAATATCCCGTCGCTCCGGTGTCTATTTCTACAATTGTTCCCGAGAAAATTTAATTAACTGGTACATAAAAGATATGGACTAAAAATGTATTGATTTTCATACATTGGTTCATTTATGTTTCATAAAATTTGGTTCGTTGTAGTTTAGTAATAGTGTAATCCAAACTTAGTCAGTTGTTACTCCAAAAAACATCTAACTTCATTATGTAGATTCTTGGAAGGTCTTTCGCCAAAAAGTTCTTGTTTATAATTATGAGATTTTAGAATGGATTGATTTATAAACTTGAAGGGCAGAGTTAATTGAGTTTGTCGAAATTGAATGCCGTGCTAGTTTTACATTGAAAATTTAAATATTAGTTCGGAGTACGTACATCTTCAGAAGTGAGGTTATGTATTTAACATGTCACGTTTGACGTTGAATGAAAACAATGAATCTGATCAGTGGTAGAGTTGCACTTTGCAGTTAAAAATTGTTTTTAGAACACGATTTCAATTATTTCAATTTCAACAATGATGAAAATTTTGAATTTGAATCATATAAGAATACTGTTCTTTTCAATTTCATAGTTTGTAGAAAATTGAACTGTACTCTCTAAAGTCAATTTCAAATAATTTTTAGTGTTGTTATCAGTTAGAAATAGTTTAATTTCGCTTTGATTTTATCTAGTCTCGTATAAAACAGCCGAATGCTTTTAAACCTGAATTCGGCTTTTGCTATTCAATGAAGTTGGATGTAGTGTTAATTAATCTTTATTTCGTCGCTAACTTGTGATCTTGTTATTATCGTACATTGACTATAGATAGTATCAAGTCACTAAATCGAACGACTTTTCAAGTTTATGATCAATCGATCATTCAATCTAGAAGTTACAGTTATACATTTAATTTAATTAAGTCTAATTTAATTCCAGGAGAACGTCAAACTTAAGATCTTAAAGATTTTAATTATTCTGTCGGTTATCTAAAGGCGTTGGGTTAAAATTCTAACTTCAACATTTTATCTCTATAATTTTACTCCATTTTACTCAATAAAAATTAGAATTAGAGATTCGCTTCAAACGCTAAGACCCTTAAGTTTCATGATTTGTTGTTTTAACAGTGTTGAATATTTGGACAATACATAACACACATGAGGAGCTTTGTTTACTTTTAATTTATGCATCAACTAGTCAAATGTGACCCTAAATACAAACTTAATATGTACACTGTAAACATAACGCTCAGTGCACTTAACTTTGCCAAATTGCAAATATTGTTTAAACTACCCAAGCATAGTTTATTCGATCAAATATCAAACAAGCTCGCGAATATTTAGGACATAAATCTTAATCAAAATCTCTTGGAATTTTAATCATTTTCTGGATGGGATTTTTGGTGTTTACAAATGCATAGTTTTTGCTTTAGTTTTAATTCGCTTTTAATACAATATTTTTATGAATTGTAGAAATAGACGATTGAGTGTTCAGTTGTTTTCGGAGTAGTTTTCATTGCCCTTGTGTTTATGTTTAGCATCGTGCGAGTGATCGCGAAAGAAGGCTGCGTTCCAGATCGCGAAGTGACTCTTGCATAATTGTCAAGACAATTCTTACGTGTTGGGAACAGTGTAGAGCGAACAGTAAACCTGGATCGAAATTTGGAAACATGGTGCGAGTGGCGCGAGAAAAGTGATTTTGCAAAAAAATTCGATTGCGACTATCAGTGGTTGTGTAGTGACGGTCGCGTTAGTGTTTGTCGGTGGTTCTGGATACATTTTTGAAAGCCGGAAGTTTCTCTTCACCCTTGGACCTCCTTTGAATCAGCCTCCTCATGCTGGGTGTCTTGAAGCGGCGTTGGAAGCCATCAAAAAGGTCAGTTTCGAATATTTTAAAAACAGATCAGCAGCTATAATTAAGGCTGTTGGATCCAAATGTTAAACTCAAAATTCAATTCTCCATTTTACTCAACGAAAATATTTAATTTCGATACTTTTTGCATAAAACGAAGAATTTAAAATTGAACCTAAATATTTGCTGAGTAAAATGAAGAAATCGAATTTTTAGATTAGAACTTGGCTCCAACACCCTTAAAAAATTGGATGAAAATCTTTCGTTTCGTTCAATTGTATCCACTTTTTACTTTCAACTGCTCATAGTACAGTTCTTTCCTTTTCTTACTTTAATTAACAAGTTATTACACGTTAAAACATATCTGGAAAGAAATTTCTACTTTATTTAAATCAATTTAGTTTATTACTTACTCATAATGATAATTCCGATATAATACGAGTGAATTCCGTGAAAAAAACAAGAGCATATATAAGAACATATAATTTTTCATAACTACATACTATGTAGAAATTAAATAATGATAATGTGCTTAAGGCATCATCTGAGAACTGGGTTTTAAAAAGCACATGTCATGGATTAATATTAAAATTGATTCCCATGTCGACGAGTGCATAACAAAGGATCCCGACATTTTTTTAATAACTACAATAATCCTTGAATTTGTGAGCCACTGAAGTGTGACCATTGTTACACCTGACTCATGGAATATCCTTCCCCATCATGATCGAAAGCAAAAACGTGTGAACAAGCACCTGTCCCGCGATGATATACGAATTCAACAATGCAGTACTAAAGGGATAAGTGAAGTAGATATTTCGACACAATAGCAGGTAGCTCGAATTGGAAGGGGCCCTCATTGCCTAATACCGACTTACGAATATTTGTACCTCTATAATTGTGTAAAACCGAAGGTGATTCGATTCAAAGGGATATAAAAGGGAAAGGTCCCTTCGGCTTTCACAGACTTGCCGACGGCGACGAGTCAAAATCAATGTCAACATCAAATCATAGCATTTATAGAGGACGATAGAATTTCTAGTGGGGGAATCTTAGATACTAAAATCCAAGCTTTGAGAATAATAACATAATAATAACTTTGAGAAAAATTATACTTCCGTCTTAGCTGCATTTTCATTTTGTGGAACGAATGCAGCTCAACGAAGTCATAACAAAGCTATCTTGCTCAATCACGGGTTCATCCGTAAAGTCTGCAGATGGTGTACTTGAAACTCATGAAAACTAGTTCGCCAGGAAGTTCGCACCGCATGCACGCAAACATATCACGCACTCCTACCATATTGCGAAATTCGAATTGAAAGTTCAAGTTACAAACAATAAAGGTAGTTCAACTGGGTTAGAGTCAACAATTGGCAACTCGCATTCTAACATTATTTGGAATTTATCTACTGTAGCTAGAAAACAGCAGTCCATTCTTACCGGTTTTATGGTCACTGTTTTAGAAGAACACCGGAACTTCAAAGCATTCCTTTCTAATTCGAGGGACTTTGAAAATCTTTATAAGATCAAAGAATTCGTTAGACAGAAAGGGTTATTATATATCGCTAATTACTATAGCAAGCGCGTTACTCAAGTGAATGGGCCATGTTCGACCTGAGGCTAATGGGATTATACTGATTCGTCGCAAATAGCAGACTATCTTGAGACTGAAGAGCTTTTTATGTTATATATCCGTAGTCAAGGTTAATCTACTATAGTTATTGCAGAATTATCAATCATGATTCCAAAGTATAATTTGTCTCGACTTGATCGAATTAAACTTGCAAAAAATTAATCGAGACTGTGAATTGATCCTGAGAAAATTAAAATTACATTTTTTGTAGCGTCGATTCAAACCTAAATTCCTCCAATTTGAATTCATATTGATTTACATTACTATAGGACTAGTTTCACATGATTGCCGTGATCGGAGAACTGTTCCATGTTAATCAATTATGTCATGATCGATATAATCACTGCCTTAAGCAGAGAGTTGACTCATCAATCCACACTCTATTAAGGATCTGTAAAGCGAGTTAGACGAGATTTATAACGACTCTTCTTATGCAGATTGTAGTATTTATTCTATATGCAGACTACAAGGAATTCTCGTGGGTGGTGGAATAAAGTTTACGCGGAAGAGGTCGGCTCTCTCTAGGGACTATCGTTAATTAAACGCAACAGCAATTTTCCTGTGTCTGAAGATAGAACAGAGACTTCTACGTTCTTAGCAAGCATTAAGTATCCTGCTGTTCTCTTTTTCAATCAAGTAAATGAGAATTTGTATTATGTGATGTTAATGTGGGCTGCAAAATTGCAGTGATCTATGTTCGTTAACACGTTTAAAATCTCAGTACATATATAAATATTGTAGATTGTCGATTTAAGTGGACATTAAAAGCACCTACAAAATAGCGAGTCTCTAGAGCAATATTGACTTTCAAGTTTAATTTACGCTCTGCTATTCTTATTTACTTTTAATTAGCCTCTTTAATTACTCCATCAGGTTCGTTCTAGACATTTATTTTATGGGTAATTAATTACTCTATTACGTTATCTGGTTTTAATTGACATCTAAAATACTCGATTGTTAAACTAGTCTGGTACATAAAATTAAAATATTTTATAGTTTGTATTTGAATACAGCAATCATTAGCAAAATAAAAATCAATGAGAAATCGTGTGCACGCATCTCTAATTTTCGGAAAGCGTGCTGACTCGAATTTCGCTGACCCCTTTCGAAAATAGCTTTTGGCGTAGAACAACCTGGCAAATGCAACTAGCCTGGATCAGTAAATCGTTGGAACCGTTGAACCGATGATGGATTCAGAAATTCGTAACGCAGTTCATTATTGGATGCTATCTCCAAAGTGACATGCCAATGATGACACATGCTGCCTTTCTGTATATAAACGGGGCGATATAAACACTTCCCGTTTGGCCTGCCATCGTGTCGGAGATAAATTCGAATTCGATAGTTTGCACATCTGCCTATTTATAATAGCAGCTGATGACAGACATGACAAACATTTAATATTTAACAGACATGGAGTTTGAAAATTGCATCTTCTTTCATTTTTTAATTACAATTTTTTTATAAGACTATTAATTCAAGCATTCAAATGAAATGCATTTAACGATGATGTCAGGAGCTGTTGACTATGCAGGTGTTAAGACCAACCTTGAAGAGGCAACGTCTTTTCTTCCTTTTTCCCCTGAAACGAGTTCCTGTCTTCTAAAGGACACGGTAGCCTTAAAGTCGACCATAAATATCCCCAACCTTTTTGCACGAGGTCTAAAATAGTTTCATTGAAGCGGGTCGAATCAAAGGTCAACGGGTTGCATACAGTTTATTCCTTTGAGTCGATACTTGCGATCCAAGAACAAGAATTTAGCACGAAATCGTGCTCCATGAAACTATCAGAGAATTCACACTTTGTCTTGAAATTCATAGTTGCTTGTGGGAAGAGAAAATATATCAAGAGTGACGAGCATTATTTATAGAAACTAGAACCAAGAAATGCAGCAACAATGATATCTCGAATAAGCTCATGTCTTGAGTTTCAAATTGCACTTTCATTAATTAAGTATCCCTTCACATGTCGCAATAAATACTAGAGATCCAACGTTCTTCCCTCGTTCTTGTGGAAATATACGAGAGTAATTGCCCGACCACGACACACACGTCTGGGGAGTATAATGAATACTGAAGCACTAGATTGACGCTTTGTAGCTAGGTACGTTTGCATTTGCGTGTAGACTGTAGACATCTCATTCTCTCATTCGCTCGAAAGGCAATAATCCGAAGTGACTATTGAGACTGGTGCCAGGATGAGAGGAAAAGGAAAGACGCGGGTTCAAAGACTGAGAGAAATATGTTTTCAACCTGGATAGAAGCTAGAAGGGGAAATATGGGAGAAACCTAGGTGGTGAGAACTGTAAAGAGCAAATTCAGCAGACATTATGAACTAGTGAAGCAAAACGCCACAAGAGGTTGAGTGCTTTGCACCTGAACCTGCAATGTAGCAATAATTCAGCTCAGTGATTTTGTGGAGAAGAGACCTTTGCAGAGATTGTGTCATATGCACCAGTAAGTGGATGAAGCTGAACACAAGCAGCTCTGTCACTTCTACGAGGGCTGGTTACTATTCCAATGACTCTCTCCTCAGAATATTAACCTGAGAATGTTTAAATACCTCTTCCACTGATTATATACATATTATAGTCACCACGAATCATCTTGCAAGAGAGAGATTTTCGTTAACATTGGTTGTTCAACTGAGATTGAATAAGTAGATTATTTTCGAAAGAGGGTATTAATGGTGTGCACTTTAGAACACTGTAATTGGTCGTTTAGGGGTTGTTAGTTCCGCCATAACTGAAAAAGACGTGGGTGTGTTCGCGCATTCGGGCATGTCGTCGAACGTTGTTTTCTCGACAGTTTCCTGGGGCGAGCTCTGTAAACTGGAAAAAAATTGTACTCTCTGTGGTAATGTTCAAGTCCGGAAACGAGGGTTCCTCTCCTCATCCAACATGTGAAAGTGACAAGTTTCAAGATCTAGAAGTGAAATCATTGCATTTCCGTTTCGTTGCTTTTATGACTTAATTAAGATGATGACGATATCCATTCCTGGTGAATTTTCCTGTTTTAGGTTTTTTTTTCTGCGCCCTCAATTCTTGGATGCTTAATAGGGCTCCAGTGAGATTTTAAGCTCTTGGGATTCTTTTTAGTATTTTATTATTTCCTTCTCATACATAAAAACAGATATTTCTTCACTAGGCGAATAGAAAAATAAACATTTTAAAGCAAGCTTGTAAGTAAGCTTGTAAGCTTCTTCTTGCTATGTTTCTAGACAATTTTGCATTGTATGTTGGATTCTGTCAATCACGTAAAAGGGTTGTTTAGTTTGAGCAAGTTTGTCGTCTGTTTCAATTTAGGGAAACACAGCACTAATTTAGTATTCCCTCCTCATTGAGGTTTGTTTAGGAACTCAGAAACAACACCGTTGTGGCGGATGGCTTATGTACCTCTTCTCTCTGAGAGAAGTAGTAGGTGAACATACTCGATAAATATAGAGAGCTCGTTAAAGACTTATTATAGAAATCTAGTCCCACTTGGTATCTCAAGGGTGAGAACTAGCAGATCTGCTCTTTGACTGCAGGCTTCTCGTTGAAAACACTCATCCATAGGAGCCAGCACTCTGGAATGGCAGTATTTATAGTGCGTCGTTCGTCGCATATTAGCTCAATTTGCTACCCCCCTCCGTTTTCGCAGTTGCACACCCTCCAATTAGTGGATTAGTTGAAGCATGTATCCCTCAGAATCTTCATTATAAGCAATGAATTCTGCTTGAGAATTCTGCATTCCGAAAATCTGAACGCAATTTCTTCTTGAAAGATCGCAAAGGAAGCTTACTGTAGATGTAGATGAAGACTAAACTGGGAACGAAATTAATGTTCCAATTAGTTTAACTAGATAGTGGTTATAAGATTTGAGTTGCTGAGACCGCTGTTTATTAAGACTCGTCTTACAGTTAAAGGCAATCTTCAATTCCTTTGCAAGTCTTGAGAATGTTCTTTTACAGTGACTTTCATTAAATTATATTTAAAATCAAATGCAATATTAGACAGATGCTTTGTCTTTTCATGGTTGGGCATTGGGCAATCTAAATGAGTGCTCGTAAAATTTCAGAAAGAGACGCGTGGAGAACGCGATGTCTGATGCTAAATTAAAATCAACCTTGGAGCTTCTGGTTCCCTCGTAAAAATCAAATTTGGACCTCGTTCCTTTGAAACAACCGCTTAAGTGCAATGAACGCTGAGAAGGGTCACAACGACGAAAAATTATGATCGATAAATTTTCGTTTCTTTTCGTACATATTCTGCCGAATCTATAAATTACATGGTTTTGAAATATTCTTTCTGTTCATGAGAGTAAGACTATACCGTTACTCGGATATTCTGGACTTGAATACTTACTTTTCCTTTTCAGATTTGACATAATTTGGTATGAATTTTTTAATCTTGTGCTTCATTGAATATTTAGAGTTTAATTTATATGGAACGAGTGGCTTCTTTCCTTTATTCCCATAAAAAACAACTTTTTAGGCTTCCGGAAGCAGGGACCAAAACCACTTCCTAGGTCGAAAAATAACCGGTTCCTAAAATAAAGCGCCCGCAGATATTCCCTTTATTTTTCATGAGCTAGGTCACGGACCAAAGAGGAAAGGAAATACTCGGTCACGTAGATATCATTTTTCCTTTGCAGGACCCTTCCTGCCAACTGCCAAACTCCTTATACGTAGCTATCGATTTCTGTTTTTCTATAGTTACAATTCGTTTAATATTTATGTATAATGTATTATGAATTATTTCTCTGAATCAAGAGCCACATAGAACAAAGGTTTGGGTTACATAATAGAACATGTAGGGCTTATAACTGTCATATTAATTCGTAATTACATTTAAATTAACTTCCGGCTGGTAACACAACTTTTTTCGGAGCTAAAGAAGGCAATCACTGTTCCATGGGAGATTCATGAATTCAACCCGCATAAAAGACCCTTGTCGTCTCGATCTTGAGCTCTACAAGAATTGCCCTTGAGCAAAACGACTTCTTTCTTTCTACTCTCATTTTTAGTGAGATTATAGGAGTCCCTAGTGCAACTATTTTGCATAAGATCTCGCATAAGATTAACTTTTAAATTACTTTTCCGTTTGTACTAACAAGGAAATCTAGAATACGACACGTATGTATTTAAAGGTCTAATAATTTAATTTATTTCTACGTTATTTTAACTCTTCAGGTGATAAATAATTCTCAACACTTGACAAGAACTAATATAAGGTTGTCATTAAAATATATCCTCGTGCCCTGCAAAATGTTAGAACCCTAATAAGCACCAACTGTGAGGCATTTCCGTTCATTATTCTCGACCGAGTAAAGCAAATAGCCGAAGAAAATGCAGCCACAGAAACTCCGACATTATCCGAATGCCATTCGCAGTGCAGTTAACGTTTCTTCTGTATAATCCAAGAGCAATGCCGTATAAACACGATCGCACGGGAGTCAGTTTTCTCTGTGATTATTACTCCAGTGCAGTCAGGCATAACACCATTAAACCGCAGTGCAACATCCTAGATAGGGTTTACGAATGTTCTGATAAATTCTCATGGAAGAACACGCGAATGTGTACGTTTAGAGTTTAGAGTTGAGACGGGATTTGTTAGAAGATTATTAAGAGGCCCACTATGAATGGCGCCGTATGCCCCACAATAAAACAATGCTTCTATGATGCCAAGAATCAAGATGAGATTTCTATAATAATTACTTAGGAAAGGCAATTACCCTTCGTTGCGCACCATTAACTCTAATGTTCACTATAGCTGGACGGCACTAAAAGCTGCTAAAGGAATGCTACATTTTTTAATGCCTATACTAAAAGAGTATTGTTATTTGATGACAGCCTTTTCGACTCGTTTGAACGTAATTTACTCGTTATATCTTCGTTTAAAAACCTACAATGTTTTCCAAGAGAACTATAGATTTTTAGGTTTAAAATGTAATTGACCAGGGCAAAGAGAAAATACCTGCAGTTTGCTTTTTGTAGATTAAAATGATTGCTGCTTTCTTCTATATAGTTATATCTTTTTTTGATAAAGAGATAAATAAGTCACATAGGAAGAAAAACTTTTGAGTCTAACGTTCTAATTTTTGCATAAATTATTTTCATCAACGTACATTAGCAGAAATGTCTTTCGTCAAACTGAAACTTCATCAATTTTATCAGAAATAAGGGATCTTTCAGCGAAGGAATTTAAAGTTGTTGTAGCGCGGAAGTAATTTGTCTCCCCACTGCTAATTACCGGAGATAGGACTTTTACATTACGTAAAACTACTGCCCTGGAGATAAGAATGGGCAGCGCTCCAAATTTGCTTTAGCAGTTGCATTATTATATTACTCGAAGTAAACTTAACACGCGCATTTTAATGAGCTTATAACCAACTGCTTGAAACGTTAAGACGCCGAGCAATGAGCAACTGTTCTGCAATTGTTGGGACGCTTATGAGGCTCAGATTATCCACATATGTTCAAGTATCTTTCTTTAAGATGACTGATGCTCTCACGACTTACGATTTCGTGGACGTGGGAATTACAAATGATCAGATTTTATCAACAGCGAGACGATTTCAACACAAGAGAGAGTTGCTAATGGATCATTAGATAAAACCAAGATTCCTTGTCGGACACTGAATAGAAATAGTGAGACGAAAATCGTGTTACCTATAATTCTCGTTTCCTTACGCTTCTAATAGTTTGATCAACTTTAATTAATATAAAAATAGCCAAGAAAAATAGTGCTGGGAACTAGATACAAAGGATTGGTATGAAATGCTGATCCAGAGAATGGAAATTCTTGAGGTTCACCTAATCTCGAGAAGTTGATAGCATAGAAGGTTTAAAAGCTCTAAACGCTTTTAATTGAAAATTCGTTGCCTTTCCAGTCTCATGCATAGAATACCAACCACTTGGAATCGTTGTCCTGAATTCTCTTTAGAAACATGAACTTCTAGATATTTCATTAGTAGAAGCTTATGAAACAAACGACTTAATTAATTCTATAGCGAAATTGCCTGTTAGAGTTTTGAATATACAATAATGGAATAAAATTGAAAAGATAATAATTTCATAATATAATTTCATAATTTCAGCATAATTTTATATGGTTGAAAGGGAATCATTTGAAATCCATTTTCTAACATGCCCGAAACGTACTCTGAATCCGTTCTGAATAGGCGCCAAGAAAGTTTCGCCTCGTTGCGTTCAATATTTGTGCAAGCGGAAAATGGGTTCTTCTCTTTTTCTTATTTGCAATTGTCCGGTAGAACGAAATGTCCGTTGAACCCCCGTCTCTCATACCCTGCTTTGCAATTGAGAAAGATCCTCTCGATTCTTGACTCGGTACGAGGCAAATGCAAAAATAAGATACATTTTGTGTACTTCTGTGAGTCTTTTTAGTTTCACATACGTTTCTGTGTTTTGCTGACCATAGATATTACAGAAAGTGAAGTTTTTTTCCACATTATCTCTTATAGGATTTTTTTATTCAATTGAATGTTTATGAATGTTCATAAACTAGGTTTTCTGAAGAAGGAAATACAGGTAGCTATAGATGAATCAAACATTTATTTTGACTGGGAAAAGGGGAATAAAATGATAAGAAAAGGGTGAAAAATGAAAGAAAATGGGGTAAATAATGAAAATAATTTATGAGAGAAATAAGGCTGGGGTTGAAGGGAAAGCTAGAGCTTATTAAACAAGAAGGGAAGTAATAACTGATGATGAAGGAAGAGAGGAGATTATAGTAACATTAAATATAATAGAATATAGAACAAAAATACATTTTCTTGACGTATATAATATATAGGGAGCTTCAGGCATGAAAAAAATAGCTAGGTAAAGGAATATAGTCCCTGTAAGATCAGTCATTGTTACAGTGAACCATAAAGTGGAACAAAGGGTTAAATCTTCAAAGCGTATAAATTCAGTTCGATAGTGTCGTGCATTTATGATGAAGAATTATCATTTTAAAAGACGTTCGCATTCGCTTCGCATCGATCTTCCATCGGGGATTGAAAATCGGCTTTAACGATCGTTGCGAATCGCACGATAAAAGGTGGAAGGATAAATTACGATAGTACAATCATTTATCCTGCTTGCAGAAATTAGAGATTTATTACATGAGACGAATAACGGTCCACTGCAGATTTCTTTGTATAAAATCGAAGTTATGTTTAAAACTTTCGCAGCAATTAAGCATCATAAATAATTCGAAAGCAGTGCTCTAAATTGTGATAAGCGATTTTATTATATGCAATTTTATGACAAACAGCCTGAAATTACATCATCTCAACGAGTCTATACTTTCGATAAGGGAGTGAGATTACATATAAAAAGTTTAACGATCTCGCAAACAAGGCGTCTGGGTGCGACCTCTTTTGTGTCGACAATACTTTATTGTCCTTATACAATGTATAACTCTGGTGCATTACTTTCATTTTATTCTTTGAATCGTTTCCAACTTCATGGTCAAGCGTACAGCAAGTTATTCTATAAAGTCTAAAAGATTTTCCACCTGAATAGTTTAGATCACGTAATATCCATTGCAGAAAAAAAGGACTTTTTAACAATCCTTTAGAAGTATATAATTGATTGCACATAAAGAAATTCGTTAAGGCTATTAAATTAAAATCCAAGGAAAATGTTTTTTACTCGAAGCTTATACATTTTTCATTCTGAAAGTTCTTTCTTTCAATTGCTTTAAAGTTAAAGTTTCCTTTAAGAGTTTCTGCAAACTTCTAAAAGGATGTAATAAATCTATGACGAAACGTAATTCGAAGACGAGAACTTTGCTCGCTCTATTGGCTAGTAAACCTTTTGTTCCTCTATTCAAACCAAGTACTTTGAAACACGAAATTAAATTCCTTTCCAGCTGATTGTAACGGAGTTGAAACTCTCTAACTGCATTTTGCTTACAAGTGCAGCGTAGTAAGTTAAGCCGTCTTTCCTGAACATAGTTTCTTGAGTCAAGTATGACAATAGGTGAATCGTTTCGTCTCGACGAAGCCTACACTTTGCATGTCTAATCCCCTACTGCCCCAAATGGAGATTGAAATGAGAACGGCGAATCATGCGATATATTTCCATTTTGAAAGAATTCCTCACCCTGCCAAGGTGGTTTGTATTGTACTAGGTCAGTGGTGCTGTGGGTGAGTCAAACTCTGTATACATGTATACTCTAGGGGCATCAGGGTGGAGCACGGAGCGACCCCAATCGATAAACCCCGGCCGATGTTCTGACTCGGTCACGGATCCTGGGGGTGAAACAGGATAAGACTTAATTCAGATTTGTGTTACGTTCTCAACTTTTGAATGAAGAAAATCTCATCGACGTAAATCCAACTTAGTAAATTGCAAACTCTCTGCGGAATATTAATTTTTTCATTTAACTTATTATCAACAAACTATATAGAAGGATGGCAAAAGCTTTTGGAATATATTGTCACTCATCATTTAAAATTGTTCACTTTTATTTTAAACTTCTTGCTACTTGTCCGAAATACGAAAATGAATTCCCAGCAATTCTTATTTCTGATTCAACTGTTGTTAAATAATAGCACTTAATTAACATCATGCATTTTTTAGTAACATGCATGATAAAGAAAAGCTCTCAAGCGTTTATACTTTTGCCATTACCTGAGGCGATTCTGCTTTTCAATGCTCATTCTGTTCTGGGGTGAATGTGTGATGCTGCTAAATTAATCGACAAACGAATGGCGAATGGAAATTTCAATCTAGCTATGCTAATTGAAACCGTTTCTGTAATCACAAGATGGTTATACTGATTCTACCTGAAGCTGGGTAATAAAATTGCTTAATTAATTTTTTTTTCCTACGAACCGAAAACTATTAACATGAATTAAGGTTATTTATAATTTAAAATTATCCAAAGTTATATCTCCGTGAAAGGAAAATGAATCAAAAAGTGATAAGTTGCTTTCAAGCAATTTAGTGATTAAGATTGTGGCTTTAAAAGTTTTTAAGAGATTTTAAAGTTTTGGGAGACGTCTTTTAGAGAAAAGTAGGTGAAAGGATTTTAGAATTTGAATATTTAAAGACAGTGCCGTCGTTAAATTTTCATATGAACAGGTTTTAAGTCGAGTTATAATTAATGGAGTCGCTAGTATAATGCACATTATGTGGTTGAATGGTTGCGTAATTAATTTAGCATTCGATTAAGGGGAGATGGTAGATATCGCTTACAACAGACATGGAGCTAAATTTCATATATTCAGTGTGCATTTATACATATGCTGCACTTCTACATTGTGCACAATGTAGAAACATAATGCACACGAACATTGTAATTGATTGCGATTACATTTGTCTGGATGAAGAGAATCATTAACGTCTCTGATAGGATTTAATTTCTACGGGTATATAATAATAATATGTAAATTTATGGTCTCCACCAATTAGTTTATATCAGTACTGCATTACTTTCGAAAGGCATTTATTGCCAAAGAAATTGTATACTGACAAAGGCGGCACCATTCGAACTGGACTCGAATGAGAATAAGAGTGATGTTTTATTCCATTTTTTGCGAACTCAGGAGATTGATGCAGCTTTTTCTTTTTGTTTATGACTATGGTGATCGGAAGCATATCGTACTCGACAAGCTGCTTAAAATTGCCTGAAGCTGATAGTTGATGACCGCAAAGTATAAACCGAGGAAGATTCACAGGAAATTTTACATAGTTTCATGTAGACTGTGAAACGCAGCACATGCCATGCCTCAGGCGATTACAATTTTTTTCTTTCTAGAAGAATAACAGTGTTCTCGTTCACAATAGAGTAAAGTATTTATGTGCCCTTGGCCATTTTATACCAAGAAATGTCTTAATTTCGGAAAATAAAGGTGTTCTTTGAGATTTCGATAAGGAAATAAATGGAAGATTCGTTATATGGTAAAATAAAAAAATAAATTTCATTGTGGTTCTAAACTCCTGTGGTATTTGGGTCATGAATTTATTTTTAGACCATATTCTCTGAAGATCAATCATAGACAACATCTTTGACCTAAGGAAATGACATACCTCTTTTTTTCGCTACCGATAATACCCTGCATTCTAGATCTGATGGATTGCTTTCATATGCAGGCCAGTAGATATCGGATGCTCGATCTAAGCAAGCACAAGATGGATGATACGTTTTTTACAATATACAACAACCCTCTTTCGTCATGTGTGATAAAGAATGAAGACCATTTTGCATAACCCATTTCCTTACAGTCACAGGATGTGAGATTATTTTGTTCTGCTCGATTTCATTCTTGATTATACTCGATTCCATTCTTGATACTCGATTTCATTCTTGATTCAGCGAATCAGGTGGACAGGTTTTGAGTTTCATTACATTTTACACGAGAGATGAGAAGGGATTCTCCTAATTACAGCAATTCAACTCTTTATATTCGAGTCATTCCTTTCGTTACAGTCCTCTGAATTTGCAATCTGTTACATTTATCGCGATTCACAGAGGGAGGCGACACGTAACACCCACGCTTTGAATTTGAATCAGGCAGTGAATAATTTCCTAGATGGCCTTGGAAATTTAGTGGATGTTATCAAAAATAAAATTAGATTTGGTTTTTGTCACTCGGTTTCCTTACGAGTTAGTTAATACTGTACTCATTTTTTAATAAATGTTTCTTTCTTTTTGTTTCAGGTAATTGACTAGAGATGCTGTCTTTATTTACTTTGAGTGCTCTAGTAAGGTAATTCTAGACTTTTTGCAATTAAATCATGAAATGCCGTTCATTTCGCGTATCTAGAAAAGGCTCCTAGATAGTCGGGTATAGTAAAGTGGGTTGCAATAAGCTGATGCACATTCGATGTCAAAGATATGCTTTTGAGGCTCTGCACATTGCACTCCGCCATGTTTGAAGATCGATGGTATCCCAGGAAGATGTGCCTTGAAATTGGCACGAATCTGAAGATAGCGTATATCCTCAGAACATTATCGTAAACCTGCATGAAATACATATATACACACATATACACTATCAGAATTTGGTAAATTCTGGATACAGTTCAGAATACAACCACTTGTTTTTCAACTAGAAAATGTAACTGTATATTCAAACCTACATTCTTTACAAAAGTACGTAGGATTTTTGAATTATATTGTAGTTTAGAATATATGTACGTCTTCATCGAAAAATAGGTGAGCTCACAATTCTGATCGATTGTTGTGTTACTTCCATTAATTCAGAAATAACTAGGGTGGAAGATAAACTGCAGGTAAATTTCTCGTGCATCTGATTGTGTGTTCATTTAAGTAATCCCCATGGTAAATCGAGAACTACATCAAACCAGTCATCGGATTGTTGAATATACGTAGACACAAGTGTGATAATGGCAGTAGCACATATCAAATAGCACAGACAAATGAATTTTCTACGCCTCGAGCATGACAGCAACGTCTAATTGGCACGCAATGTATCTATATCTCTTTGGTAAACAAGATTACGCCGTATCCCATTCCATGCCGTAATTACGGACGGTTTGCGTTCGGATCTGCTTTGAATTAGTGGCGGTAGCAATGGCGTGAGAAAGTGAGATTTTATGCCAAGTGATATGCTCGAAACAAGCGCTTTCATGCATTGCGATTATGAAGAAAATTTTACTTTTTTAGTGTACGGTTTTATGGGTTGAAAATACTGGTTGTTATTTAGAGAACATCGCGTTGAAATCGTCAGCAGAAAATAACAATGTGGGTTTATAGAGGCAATCATATGGATACATGCACAATGTACATCTCTATAAGTGCACCCATATCATTCAATTTTAGTGTAAAAAATTCGAGAGAAATTTCTGCCGGCAAATATGTTCTCTATAAATACAAAATTACTTGAACTGTAGGTGTACAGAAATGCGAGTGAAAAGTTACATTCTTAATTGGAATGCAAGTCGACCTCATTAAGTACAAAATTTGAAAACATGTTTGGCAGTCGACTCTGAAAATCGGTGTAAAATACATTCTGAAACGCTACAGTTGCTGTTCATTTGAGTAAAAGAAAGTGATGTCCTTTTAGAGCTGGTGATAGTTTGAATTCGTTTGAATGGAACTCGTTCTAATTCACGTTTTCTTCCCGTGTCTTTCTTCCTACCTTCCTCTTGCACAACCCGCGACCACCGCTCTGGCGAAGGTCAGAGAAATGCACAGCCGACGTGGTTTAATGTAAAGTTCCGATTGAAATGCAGCCCACGACGGAGCCGAGGACGCCGACCAGTCTGCGTGGCCTCTTCCAGAGTTGTCCCCAGACTTTACCGCACTCAGCAGAGTGTAGATTCTAGAGTAGACTGTTGTCTGCAGTATGTATTGCTATATGTATTTCTCTTTCGTTGCTTTATTTCATCTTATCGTCGTATACTTCGGTTACGGTATCATTTTCACCCAAACCCCAATATCCCATGTGCAAGAGTCCTTCTCCTGAAGTGGAAAAACGTGTAGTGCAAAATTTACAGACCAATATTTTCAGACTGTGAGCTGTCCCAGGAAAAATGTATTATAGCTTTCAAAGATCCGTTATTTTACTCTGGATCTGATTTTTGTGAGTAAGAGGTACATTTAAGGCTAGAATTGAAGTGTGAAATTTCTTATCGTGGATTTAGTCGCTTTATTTACTAAGCGGTAATCAGAGTATCATAATTTACTCGCTTTGAAGGCAACTTGGTACATAAAAATGTTTTTATTGCCCTGTGCTTTAAATTGTATTTTCTAAAATTTGGAAGGCATTCACCTTTTTTAAGGGGATTAGAAAAATATCCATGTCGTACCTTTGATTGTGAATTTAGCGGTCAAGCTCATTTTGAGGTGGCAAAGGCCTTTTTATTGCGTCCTTGCAATTTACCACACTGACATGATCACCTATGGTAACTTATATTCCTATAGGCGTGTCAGTCATCACAGATTATCTTTTTTCAGTTGAATATTCTAAAAAATTGTTGACATTGGTATTTTTTTCTATTAGCCATTTTTGGTGATATAGGTACTATGATGGCTGGTATATATAATGCCTCACATCATGTATTATGGAGAACAATAATCACCCACACTTGCCCGATATCTGCGTACGCATGTAATCCTGTTTGCAAAATAACTCACTCGTAAAAGTCAGAAGTTTAATTGTTTTGTTTTTACAATCAGATTCAATTATGGAAGTTTAACGAGCATTTGCAAGTCGAGAGCTTCATATGATGAAAAATAAAATCACTTTTGTTGAAACCTATAATTTGATCCATTATAAAATAACATGGAAACGACCGCCAGCAAAACGCATTAGCAATCTCTGGCTAAATTGAAATTACAAACCTTTATTTTTTTTTTTTGGAAATGAATATTTGGTAAAGATATGAGAGTATAAATTCATAAATCCTTTACTGTTATTTGCACAACTTGTTAGCATAAAAAGCCTTTCACTCCGAGAATTTTAGTGGTTTAATCAACATCTCTATTTAAATACTCAAAAAATCTTACAGGGCTTAGTTATGTAGTCGAGATATCTTTCTTCTGGTTTTATAGGACCGTTGACGCCTTTGTGATACGGGTGAGTCCTCTCTTTAAAAAGTAGGTCGAGTTGATAAGACTTATCGTGCCGTTATGTATGGAGACTACAATAATCGATAGACTACGCTTGTATTCAGGGGCGTGTTTCTGGTCTTCTCAAGGAGCAAAAAGACTCCACATTTATGTGCAATAGAAGTTGAATTAGTTATCTAAACATATATACGTAATAATTGAATGCTTCATTTCATTTCGATATAAAATCTGCATTCTGTGCACTTAATTAAGTGTCAAGTTGTCGACATTATTTCTATCTTCAAGGAAATGTTATTTTCCACAGCGAGTCCGGAACTTTCTGATTTATCTGAATTCGATATACTCATTACATTCTATGTACGCATTCCTGAGACAACGTACGACCATTGTATGTTGCCATTTAAGCCGGTGCAGCAAAAAAAATCGAGTTTGTCGTAGACGGACTCACGAATGCATTTACATAAAACACGAAAGCTACCTCGTCCAATCGCACCGGTAGGAACGTGCCAACGTACAAGTCCTAGAGACTCTTGTCACGTGGGCGGAATTCTCGCAAAGACAAAGGACGATCCTTTTAGTGTTGAATTAACAGTTGGCTTTGAATAAGTTGTAACGTGCAAAACATTTAAAAACTGAAATGAAGGAGGCGTGGCAAGACAAGAACAAAAAAAAAAAGAGTGAGCAAGACAAATGACATGACCCTTATCTCACTCACCACTCAATGTTCCCAGATTCAGAACTACAAATATGCTTTTCAATATTTTGATATTACACGGAGAAAACTGGTTAGTCAAACTGATCATCTGGAGTTGATTATCCCTATGTTCATGTTCAAGCTGATTATCCAAATGTTCAGTTTGACTATCTTAGAAGGCTGTCCTATACTTGACACTCCAGATCTTCAGTTTGACTTTGAACATTTTCGTCCCTTTTCGTCATGCATGTAGTTTCTCAGCAATCCTGATGTACTATTTCTGATCCTGGAATTCTCGTCTCGAAAATATATTTCCGTGAGTCGTCTTGAAACACGTGGGTCCATTGACTCTTTTGTAGAAAATAAGAGATGTTGGCATTTAGAGTTTAGACTGCACTTCCGAGTAAAGTAGTGCTACGTCCTCTTGTCTCCGGGCGTTCCTCTTGTCTGGTTTTTCGTATTGGCAATTAGCACGCACCAGGCCAGGGTTTTCGCTCAGTATTTATAAGTACACGTATGTGAGTGTATTACAAATGCAGATATAGGCATAGGCGAATGCTGTGTGTCAAAGACAACCGTTTTCCTAGTAGCCCCGGAATAGAAGCCTCGAAGAAGCGATTCGGCTGTGTTGAGATAGCAAACGTGCTTGCTACTACTCTTTGACCACTAGTTCCTCCTTTTATCTGATTCATTGTAATCAAAACATTTTTTTAGAATTTGAAACATAATGCACATTGCATCTGTTTTATACAAGAAAATACTAGCGATCAGTATTGTTTTTTTAGGAGGTAGGGGTAATACCCGAGGTAAAATTTTAACAGATTTTGAGGAATTTTAAAAAATGACTTTTGAGGGCGCTTAATTGACTATGGCCGGCACTGCTAGCAATTGAAGAGATCGGTGAGCAAATAAAGTTTCCCAGAGTGTTTTCAATATCTAAATTAGAACTGAAGAGTAATTGTGTCATTGAATGTCGAAGAGTCACATATTTATATCCATTTTCCAAATGGATGCAAGAGTTCCAAAAATACTGCCTGTCGCTATGCGCATAAATGACACGTTGTGCCCGAGGGTGCAAAAAAGTATAAAAGAAATTGCACAGAATGGATAATAAGCGCGAGGACAAATTTAGAGATCCGAAATTGCATTTTGCATATCGGATACGACGTCATTTATTTAGACTCGCCTAGGGGCACTAACGCAACGCGCATCTCATTCACTCTTCAATCTTCAATGTGGATGAATGGAATAATAATTCTAACGGCTCAGAGAGTCATGGCGCAAGAACATAGAACAAGGGTGATGTTAATTACATACTCTGCACCTGTGAACCAGAGCGGGCGCGTATTACGCGACATCTGCAGCTGCGGAAGTCAAGATAAAGAGTTAAGCGCGACTAAATAATTCATTGAACGCAGGCTTAAGCAAAAGAAGGTAAAAGGAAGCGAAGTGATGAGTCAAAGATGATTCAAGCGATTAGAATCCTTACATAGATAAAGAAACATGATAATGACATTCTCGATAATTTGAGGACAAGTTTTTCGGTTACGACATATTGAATACATTATTTCTTTACATTAAATTTTACAGATTCCTGTCGAAGAAAACGTGTCTTTAACTTTACATTTTTCCGTAGCTTGGCATAGATAATTGGCGGCTGTCCAAGTTTTTTCTCTTGATTCTGTAAATGTCCTCCAAAACTCCTAAAGCTCAGACAGGATCGTTTAATCAGGAAAAACTTTATCGGTGTGAAATAGATGGGTGGTTTCTTCCGCTGAAAAAGGTTCAGGAATGTTTTTCGCGAATAAATGGTTTGGAAAATTCGTTAAAAATATCGTTACATCTCTGTCCATTTCATTCACGTAAACACGACATAAGGACGTTTTATTCGATCATGGATATTTGTTATGTCGCGGACTATGCATGCTTGACTGCGCTTGAGATCAGAGAATCCGCACGTGGGACAGAATAGCGGGTCGATGCTGTTAAAATAAACCGACATTAAAGTGTCTTGCCCCCTTTCCCGACATCTACTCCCACCCCCAAACACTTTCAACTCGCCTACGAGTGTAAAATATTATACTAGGCCACATGAGTAGTTCAACACTCACATGTGCTTTATTATTACGTGCTTTATGTAGACGTGGAGGCGTAAAATCACATTTTTATTAAATTAATTGATAAAGAGATATTTCAGGAAATGTCTACAATTTCTCTACAACTTAGTTTCTATTTTAGCGCAGCAGATCTAGAATAATTGACAAATTTAAAAAATGGTCGCTAGTGCACCCATAATTTATCCCACACACTTTTCATGCTTTCTACTTGGTATAACTCGAAAAATGAATTTATTATTGTGAGCTCATTCATGTTGAAAGTCGGATTAGAACATCTACCTATCTATCTATCTAACTTTTTTTATAATGTTGACTCTCAAATTTAAAAAGTTTGATAAAACCTGCAAGGTGTGATTTTTAATATTTTTATGATAACGTTTGAAAGAACCTTATGTGTCGAAAGTATGAATCATATGTAAATTGAAAGGATATGACACTGAACTAAAAGTTGCAAGAAAGCTTTCTGACTATGGAATAACAGCTGTCCTGAAGTGTGTTCTTTTCAACTGCATGTGCTCATAGTCCCATCTGCTTTTCAAAACGTATAGGCTCTTTTTACGGCTTCAACTGTTGAAAGTTATTGAGCGTTCGCACGGCGACGATGTCATACCAAATGTCCGAATCGCCAACGTCGGTGATACTGAAAGCTCTCTTCCGGTGATTTTCGCGTTCTTCATTTTGAAAGTGCTAGTTCGGATAATTCTTTGAAAAACAGCTTCCTTATTCGGATTTGTAGGATTTCATGGAAAGGACTTAAAGATGTTGCAGAACTTAAAAAACTTCAAGGAATTTTAATAAGGGATTTCAAAAGATTTTAAGGAACTTCAAAGGCTCTTTAATCGAGTATAAAATAATTTCAAGGTTTTCGGGCTCTCTGAAACTTAAATCCAATAGATGCAGTAGTAGAGAGTTATAGTTGAAAAAAGTTGATAAAAACATTGTAAACGGTTTCTTACTCGTTGTTTTTTTGTTTTGTGCAGTAAAGAAACGCATGCAGTCGACTTTGATCAATCTAGCACTCATTCATTAGCATCTGTTTGCACAATGAACAAAAAATGAATATGTTAATAGCTGCTAATGAAAGATGTCCTTGTGACAAAAAAAACCAAAGCCATCGTGGGTGTTATTTTGAGCATTGTGTGTTTGAATAGAAGGACCTTCAGAACCAATAATAAATCAGGAATATTTTTCCATTTGTATATTTGTAAATTTGCTTTTTGTTGAATATTTCCTCGGAAATTTTATATAAAAGTCTTCAGAAGGTAGAGATATTGTATTAAATATTCATCAGCTTCGGTGGGAAAGAACAAGTTACAGTTGTAGCTTTACAGTACTTAGGAAGAAAAGTAAAGAAGGAAAGAGAATATATAGGAGGGAGTGCAATTTAGGTAATTGCTGTTGAGGGAAGAAGTTCTTCCGGTGTTTTTTGAGTACACCACTTGACCTGAGTACCGGCTTTAGAGCTTTAGCGTTATGTGCAGGAAAAACGTGTGTAATCATCATGCATGTGCACGCAATGCTTGACCTTTGCAGAAGACGAGTGATCTTTTTTTCTTGCGGCTAATATAATTACCTATGGTCATGGTTAGACATAAATATCATGATCAGGGTGCTCTTGTCATTATAAAGCATTCCACAAAAAATATTTGTCTGTCTGTTCTTTACAAATGAATTTCATCAATAGATCTGGTTTAGATTTACAGTATCGACTTTAAAAGTAGAATCATCAAGGTATGCCAAATAAAAATCGCAGTAGAAATCAGTCTCTCTAAAATTAGCTCATATTAAGATTGCGAAAATTGAATGTAAGTGCTTTAAAGGCGTCGTTAAATCAGATATAGAGCTAAATAGCTGAAGAGAGAAGTGTAGCTCATCTCACTTAATCGTGTCTGCTCTGACTTTCTTGATTGGCTTATTAGCCGGAAACGTGTGGCTAGTTTAGGTCCAAGTTTGTGACGTCGTTTATCCCAGCAAAAGTCGGGTATTAGCTGCGTTCGGCCAAGTGGAACCGAGCGGAATCAAGTGAAGTGCCTCATGAAGTAGCGTGCAGAACAGAACCCCTAGGATAGGAGAGCCAGAGTGGCGCAGCAGACGTTGGATTGGCTGGTGACTCACTAGCTAACATATTACAATGCTCGAGTAGTTTGCTGGAGGCCGTGATAGGTCAGCGCACCTTGCTCTTCGATTCCCCGGATCAAGTCTTCTCCATCAGTCTACCTTCGCAAAAAAAAGAGAATTAGCTCACCTCACTCTCAAATTATGCTTATCTCCTCCTTCCCAATAAAACTAATGCCAAAACAAGAAATGCACTTTTATAGCAATTCACATTTTCATATCAATGTATAATTTCATATCAATTTATACTCCTGGGTTATATCAACTTATACATCTTGATTATAATCATATGTTAGGTTTTCTTAACAGTATCTTTTCTGACATTGATATCTGAACGGATCTGGTCTCGAACACGGATGCATAAAGCGAGCATAAAGTTTATTTTGCTGATTCGAATCTGATACGTGCGAGAAAGTCTGGGCTTAAAGAAGGAAATAAAGATGATGCTAAAAAACCTTGAGAAGTTGAAGCCATTTTTATTGCCTGGGCAGAAATATCAATCGACTCCTTATCTGGAACCAGAGACGAAAACTGACAAGATTTGAAATTAAGTCAACATTTCTGAACCATGATGAAGCTTTTTAATTCATTGTTAAATCGTCAATTTGTATATAGAAGCGGTTTTATTACTGAGCAATCTCATGGAATTTGATCGATCTGTCCGAGTGAGCGTTTGACGTCAGATGGAATATACATAGTTTAATTGGTTTGCCAATAATGTTCAAGAGGGAACGCTTATTCGTCGCTTCCAAGGTTCGTGACCTCAACCACTCTCCTCGACTGACCTCGACTTTACTGACCAACATTGACAATGAAACGAAGTGTGTCTGTACGAGTAAAAGCAAAAGCGGAAGATAAATGATCTTATCATTTTGTCGGATCAATGATCATATAATTTTTTAACGTTTTCGATTTAGGAATTAGTATTGATATATAAAGTGAATCAAGTTACAATTTCGTTGATGCTATCTGAAAAACATAAAATTTAAAATATTTGTGTCTATATGGTCTGGTGAATTTCCCCAAGGCGTGGTAAAAAGTACTTTGTGAGCTACCGTGATTGCAAAAATCGCTCAGGGTGTATTTTAGAGTGTGGGCAACGGAATAGAAAAGCAAAGAGGATGCAAATATACGAAAGTGGACGCTCTACAGATTTCAGTGTTTGACCATCAACAGAGAAGCGCCGCACAGTTTTATTACAATCCCGTAGTTTGAACCTTAGTGTCTGACCGCTTCCGGAATAACACGTTGTAAACAGCAATTTCGAATGTTCTGACGCTTCATGGGAAACTTTATAGTTGTAGACGATTTTCTTTTATGTGAAGAGACTGCTCTTGCATTATTTTCAAAATATCTCTATAACTGTATCCTTTCTCCATCAATAAATTATCGTTTGGAAAGCGATTAAATGAGCTTTCATCATCGTAAATTGTCATTAGTTCAATCTGTATTTTCTTCTAGTTTCCTAAGAGTCTAACAGCCTTCAGGGATGTGCAATGTGCATATGAGAGAACTAGAGTATAAATAAACCTCGTGGTTGACCAAGTCAAGGTTTTAATTGCAATTAAGACTGTGATTTTGAGAATGTGTGATATGTACGCAGAGCTCTTGCTTGTTTAATGACGCGCAACGAAGTAGGAGCGCAAGATCTTAGCGGCCTTGTGGTAGTATTGTGACGGAATCTGAGACCAGCTTCGGCCTACATGCACTTTGCACATACCCAAAGTGTACCACACACACTTTTTATACATCCCTCTGCCAAGACTAAAAAAATGTATGCAGCTCACTTCGCCTTATCGCTGTAATAGCTTTCGTTATGAAGTAGGAAGCATGTGTATTAAATATACAATATTATTTGAGTAACAAAGAGTGCAATGAATTCATGCTATGAACCAAACATATATTAGATAACAGAATTTTCTCAATGGAATCGAGGAGCATTAATAGCAGTACTCAATGATAATGTTTGTATGTGTAGCTTGTATCCAAGCAAGTAAATGTTACGAAAACAATTTTCATTTTCATCCAGCGAGTAATAACTGACAAGACATACTTTGCATCACACTTGGAACTAATCGATTACTTCAAAGCCTACTAAACAGCTTCCTGCCACTAATAATTACAGATTATCCATCGATAATCCGCAATCACTGCTTCAATCTTTTCCAGCCGCTCTGGAAAATCACTTCCAAGAATCGATTTCGTCGTCTGGTTTTATACAAGTTGCGAACTGTTATTGACATTTTCATATCAAGAGACATTATTATACACATTATAATAATACGGCGATACGTGCATTATGCACTTCGATCAGTGACTCACTATTAGTTCGTGGGTTTTGATTATCATAATGTATCCTTGCTCTTGTGATTTATCGTAAGCGATCGACATCTGCCGAAAGAGAATACGTTATAGGCGAATAATTACCTTCATCATTCGGCGAACGCTATTCGTGTAGATCAAAGATAAGAGTGAGGGTATAGTTTATTTGCAATGCTTATTCACTAATGTGTAAATAAACGAGGCGCTGATCGTTGATTAATCTTCATCACGAACATTGATGATTCTCCTGATTGTCATCACGAGAAAAATTTATTCCAACTTTATCGCGAATTTTTGATTTTATAGATTAATTATAGATCTTGGAGGGAGATTATGTTTTCGAATGTTGTGAATGCAAGTTTTGACATCTAATCTATATAGAGAGATATGCACGAAGAATATTTACTTTCACTCGTATGTAAAACATGCCTATATAACGAAATGCAAACTGCAAATGTAAACTTAATTGTTCCTTGTGTCTTCACCTTTTCAAACTAAAGACCACCCAGTTGAAGATTGGTTGTTTGTGATTTGCTCGACTTCAGTGCTGTGCAAGAGAGAGTATACTTATGTATATTCACTGCCAATATATAATACTCGAGCTGTGTACTTACAATGCTTTCTACTAATGACTACCTTCTTACAATGTAATTAACAACTGGGGTTTAAAGATTTAATCTTCTGTTAATTCTGATGCATTAAGTAATAAACGATTATGAAGGGAGCACAAATTTTACAACATCGTAAACGATATCTTTATACTTATATTTCTTGCATTTCTTACATAATTGCTCTAGAAAATATTAATGAAGTTTGTTTTTTTGTTACAGGTGAGTTTACTTGGTGCAGATTATTCTTTAGAAAGAAATATTTGAAGTGAGTACTTCTTATCCTTTACTGCACTTTATTTTCAGAATATTTTAACTAGAAAATGTTTAACTAAAATACCATATTCCATCAAATTTAATTCATATTCCACTCTTAGCCACATATTTCAACTACATATTCTCAATTTGAAGCTAGAATTCACAGTTCTCATGATTAAAGTGTCTAATTTGCGCGCGTGTTATTTGGCATGGAAAATTTATATTATTATGCGACATATGCGCGCAGTATTTCTACTAGAATGTCATTTTTGCATCGTGCAAATGAACTCGGGAGGGATGTAATGGTAATGGATGTGAAGTTGTGAGCAGACATGAGGTCTATTCGTGGCCAAGTTTCCATCTAGGAACAGAGGAAGGCTGACTGGTTGCGTAGTTCACACGTTGGATGCACTTCTTTTCTAAGTGAAAAGGCTAACAGATGGACGAGTGTTAGATACGTCAAAAGCGTGGGAGGAAGAAAGGCATGGATGAACTTCGTGAGCAATCAATAACGATAATTGATATTTAACGTTACCGCGATGCACGCCATTTGCGCAAGAATAGCGATTCTTAAGTCACTACATAGTAACTTCACTCGACATAAGTGATTTTTATCATCAAACGCGAAATTTACTCATTTTCTAATACCGAAATACTTTTCCCACCAACGTTAAAATAACCAACGAAAGGGATCTTCGGTGCTTCCGTGTACATAATGCAAGTACGAATACAGCAGCTAATGTAAATTAAGCCGTGCATGCATATTAACTACGTGTTGTTCACCGCGTATAACGGATACACAAGATATAATCTCACTGTAACACATTTTCAAACACAGATCCGTTGTTAAATTATTCGGAACTCATCACGAAACGGTACTTCCGTATGCTACTTTTTTCGTTATGTATACTGTATACATTAACACTGCAAATCCATTACTTTTCGAATCACACTTCCAATGCGTCTCTTTTATTCCAACTGAATGAAAGCTTTCATAAGCTTATCATAAATATACGCCTTTAATCAAAACCCCACGAAAGTGACGTTAATATTTCATTAGAACACTTCCGACATGCTTTTTGCTGTTTTTGCATCCGGCACTAATAATATTGATAGATTTTATAATGTTTACTTTTTTCAATTTAATTTTTACAGTTCAATTTTTATCTTACAATGAAAATAATTTTTTCTCGGATTTTTTATTCAATATAAACAGAGGGCAAGATCCGAAGAATCGTTTAATCGAAGTCGTATACTGCAGGCAATGCGTACACGCACACACGCAAGTGCAGAGACGATTGTAAAAGTATGAAAACACGATTCGCGTGCCTCCGAAACCACTTTACAGATAATTATTGTTATTAAAGCAAGAGTCAATTAATCTTGTTTCCTGCCAGTAAAAACTTGCTTTGCACATTTACTCGTGTAAACGGAAGCCGATCTTCTTTACTTCTCCCATCGATATGAGAGCTTTATCGATTCTCAATTTTCATATTTTTCTTCGCACTTCAATTGACGTGTGTGTGTGTGTGTGTGTGTGCTTATTATATATAATAATTCACCCCATCAGATTTCCCTAATTATCATCTAGCTGACAATTATTTTTTTATAGAACTAAGTTGACACAAGAGGTTTATATTACAATTTATCAAGATTACAAATTACAAATAGACAAGAATACCAATCAGAAAAGCTTTCGATTTGAAGACTTAAAATATTGGCGAGATTACTTCTAGTCGTTCAATAACGTATTGGATGCTACGGATGACTTTTTTTCATGAGCAGTCAGCGTGTAAACGGCGATTAGCTTTTGATAAATCGTAATCTCTCGCCATTTTTCACTGCGACCCTCAATTCTTTTTTGAAACGGGAATTCGACCTTTTGACATAACATAGCACTCTCTATAGCTCATGTCTCGACCCTGTATCTATCCTGGAACGTGACATCGATTGAAAAGATAGGGACTGTCGATTAGCTTAACTCTAGTCGCTTTACAGATTCTTATCTCGAAGGTAGAACACACTAAAATATTGTAGCATATTTGAAGCACGTAGTTGGCTCAGTTTATAAGTTATTTACAACTTATTTAATGATTCTGTATTTCCGCTCGCCTTAGTATAGATTTTATATGAGAAATTCCAAGAAAAAGCAGACTGTTAGAATTCGAGCATGTAATTTGAATTATTTCGAGTTCAGGAATTGGAATCGAAATTCAGATAATTGGTATTTATAAACGTGAATGTAAATTGTTATTTTTACGAAAAATTTCACTCGTCTCTTAATTTAATTAAATGTAAAGGATAGAAAATGCACGGAAATCGGATACGAAATTATCAGACAATCACTCATCTCGAATTTTCCAACTGATCCGGATTATACACCTGGGGCATACAATCAATTATGTAATTACTGTTCAAAACGATATTTTGTATATATCGCTGCGACGTAATGAAATAAATATAACCAGAGGAAAAATGAAATTTGTGATTCCGCAGTCGAGCATGGATTTGTATCTCCAGGGAAATAAAACGAATTAATCTACCCAAATTATTCAAATCTCTTGAATACACTTTGACAAAAGAGAAGGGTAGATAAGTAACGAGTAAATGAAAGAGCACATTAAATATAAGCTTTGAGCTGTAAAAATAAAGCTATATGCTATTATGATCGGGGCTTTACGCTTGAATTTTTCTTCAAAGAAATATAAGTATCTCCTTCGACCTTTTGGCATAACCCTCAGTTGGGAATTTTTTAAACCGGTCTTTTGTCACTCCTCTCTCTCTGCAATTTTTTATATACGGTTTACAAGAAAATGTCCTTTTTGCTGAATCGAATAATATTTTTTCACGACCATATCTCTGTTGCTTTATTTTATATGATAGTGGGATATAGCTATTGATAACGTTAAATATTCAATAAAGAAAGTCTGGAAGTAAAGAAAAATCAATCTCATAAATAAATGGAAACTGATTGACGAGTCATGCGAAGATGGGAGACAGAATATTTTTGTAATTCTTCCTGTCGTGCATTGCAATTCCTGACTGACCCTTCACTTTACGTGCAGTGCCACCAATATTCACTGATACTGTCCATTGTTATGCTTTGGGCATAAAGCATTTTTCATTGTAGGTATAATGCAATGACACGTTTTATTGCTCGTCTGTACATCGCACAATGCATCCTGACGGAATGTAGTCGTTAAATCACGCACGATAAATCAATCGAATCTCGCATTACGGGAGACAAGTAATTTCACTTTTTCAAGGGGAATATCATTTAAATTTCTGAATAATTAATTAATGCATTTCCGCTTCCTTTATATTCTTTATATTCACTCGTTCTTTAAATGTTTAGAGTAGCATGTTTAGTAGTTGAAGGAAGTTATTTGCATTTGACTAGCAGAGGCGTATGACAAAACTTTTAGTGACTCAAACGCACTTACATATCACACTTCTCAGGATGCACATGACATAACCGTTTTACGCTCTTGTCTGGCCCACAAGCCGTAAAAAACTAACGCATTTTACAGTTTTGCATGACGAATACCGCCTGGGCGAGACCGGCGATTGCGACCTTCTTTATGCACGCATAAACGAGTACTTTAGTCTAAAGATTGAGAAAAGCGTGGCCGTAAATTCAGATTGCTTTTGACGTGGACTATAATATCAACTTTTATATTGTTATTCCGATAGAAAATATTTAACAAGTGAAAAGACGTAAAACTGAATTTAATGAAATAATTTTGATTATACTCAGAGGTGAAGCCTCCTTCTTTAGTTCGAACACGACAGTGAAAAGGTCAGTTTGAATTGTTTCTTTATGAAGGTGAACCTTGTCTCGAAATAAATAAAAAAATTTAATTCGGGATTGTAGCGAAGGAAATGGGTTTATTTTCACAAGATAAAATGTTTTCTCGATTTAATCAAGGGCACTGTATGCAAAATTTGGGCAGAACGAAGCGCTATGGTCGCGTTGTCAGCGATTCTAGAATGTTCCGCAAAATTGACGACTACAAGAGAGTTTTGGCTCCCTTGGGGAATTTCTCGAGATTTTAAAGCCGCAGAAGATATTCAGTGCGATCGTTAAGGGGAAACTTTTGGCAAAGTGCTGTGTCTCCGTGACAGGAAAAGAGGGAAGGATGAGAAAACAGAGGGAATGGAGGGAATAGAGTAACAGAGTACGAGAAATAGTGTGGCAAAGAGAAGAGAAGAGCAGAGGGATCTCTTTCCGGTCGCTGGAAAAACGAGCCGATAAATCTCGCGAAATAACTGTGGAAGGGGATGAAAAGCCACATGAACAAAAAGCCGCTAGATTCACAGTTATCGAAACACTGGCTGTATCGTGAACTGGATAAGGTTCGTAAATTCTGTCAACAAATGAAACGCTTACAAATAATGTAAGAGTCAGGATTAAAAAAAAACGTCAGTTCAATTGTGAACTTAAAATTCATCAGCGTGTATGTTGAAAATTTTAAATAGTTTTTGGTCGTTTCCAGAAAAAGGAAAATTGATATTATAAGAATCTCTTGGAATCCTGCGAGAGTTATAAAAGTACAAGGAGAAAGTTACTACAATTATTTTAGAAATTAATAAAAAATTCAATTAAAATTTAATGGTTCGATTAAATATTTTATTTGAAAAGTAGAATTTTTAGTTGAATTACACGTTTTTACTTCTACCCCTCCGCTTTCGCAGTATAACAGATGTTTGAAATTGCGTTTCACGATTATATATATATATTTTGCAATATCAATTACGAGGAGTCAATTGAAATGTGATTGGAGAGAATAAATATCGTTTTCGAAAATCTGTGCAGAGAGGAGTCGATTGTTGAAAAATGTGAACTGATAGATGTCTTTTTCAATTTAATTTCAAATAACTGTAAAGAATAAGCAGAAAAAATCCTGTCTAGAATTTATGGGTTGATCGCCTTTAGTTTTGAAGATTACTTTAAGTTTACACCATCGTAAATTGAGTACTTTTTCTTTGAAAAGAAAATGCTAGTTAATAATATTGCCAGCATACTGCACCAATACTTGTTTACCACATATTTCGCAAAGTACAAAGTTACTATGTAATGAAACAATTTTTTACCTTCACAGGAATTTCGCTTAAACTTTCTCAATATAAACAGCCACGAGTTTCCGCTCGCACAAAATAACCCGCCACACTACCTATTCATAATTAAAAAGGCAAACACAGCATTCCGTAACCACCACGATTTATTTCAAAAGCTACTGTAAATGCCTAAACTTTAAAGTTAAACATTTCGTTCTGAGATTGTATTTCATGTTCCAAATTGAATTTTGCGTGATGTACATTGTACATGTACAAGGCAGAGAATATATACCTAATAATTGAGAAGTCGAATTATCTTTTTACAGCAATTGTGAAATATTCATAAAGAGTGAATTTATGTATTGTTTATTAAATCCTCTGTTTGTAGGATACTTTTTCTGAAGAATGCTGATTCAGTATTACCTCCTATTGTTGTTGAATTTGAAACGAATTCAGTACTCTGGCGTAATCAAGATGTCCATTCAGCATTTATGCTCGTCTCGTATCTGTTACATTTGCATCCAGGAAAAGTAAATACAATCACAAAGGCTTGTCACAAGATAAATGCAAGTATAATAAGTCTGGGTTACAATTCTAACTTTCGCATTGAATATACTATTGATGTTAAACGTTGTAAGTCCTTTCCAAAGGAGATAAACCAATGAATCTTATAATACTTTTTGAAAAATGACATCTTTTCCTAGCTGAAATAATCCGCGATAAGCCTTAATTCTGATTTCACATCCTGATACTTTCTTAACGAACATTACATGTACGCCTATCCCATTAAAAATTAAATTCAGTATCGTAAAACTTTCAGCCAAAGAAATGTGACAATGTCGATGATTTATGACTATTTGAGTCACGCACTTGATTAATCGAGGATCTCTTCTTACGCCTCTAGCATAAGCCTTCGTTGAAAATCTTCAGATGACTGGCATAACCTTCCGCGTGACAAGTTTTTCCTCATCAGGTGTTAAATGTGCTTATGATAACTCAGAATTTCGAAAAAAAAATCTCGTGAGAAAGGATCGTTTGGAATTTGGATCTTCCATTAGAAAGAAATGTTTGAAATAGAAGCCACTCTTTTTAGTGGATCGAGTCTTCGAATTACCTTTGCTATAAAGTCTCTAGTGGAGATTGTAATGGTCTGCCTTCGAGGACACGTGGCCAGCATAGTGAGGGCAGCCGGATGAGCCACGAATAAAAAAAAGAGGTGGCTATAAAATAGTGATGCAGGAAACGAGAGAGAGAGGAAAATAGAAGAGGAAGGCTTGGAGACACTTATACCAACACCTTACCTGAAACACGAGAAGAGAGCCACTCGGCTTTATTAATATAAGAAGGGATCCGTTTACAAAAAGGTCGATGAAACTGGATCTTGAAAATCACTCGAGACTACGCCACCCCTTGAGATTGCTAGTACGCATCTCTATTTCTATAATCGATTCCTCCTCCTTTTTTACTTTCTTTTTACTTCTAGAAAAAAGCCGAGTTACTCCACACGGCGATCAAATCTCTTCCTTCATGTTATCTGTCTAAACATCATCACTGACTTTCTCAAGCGGGGTTAAAATTAGAAGGCTCAATTTCGAACAGAAGTATTCTGGGAAATCGTACTCTTAGGTCATTTTTTTATTGTCTCAGGTTTTTAATATTATATTCAGACGAATCTAATATTTTCGTATCCGCAGCTGTGAAATGAAACCTTTCAACTTATGACTTACATATTATGAGTTTATTTACATTTTCTTGGGGTTTGACAACAGTTTAACATCTTATTAAACCGGACATTTAGAAAAAAGGAAGTCCACTTTGCGGAAAAAGTACAAGTTAAAAAATAGCATCCAGCAGCGCGTCCTTCAATCGTTTGGAGATCGGCAGAGGAGATATCAAACGAACGTTTGTATATAGTATCTCCCCAGCAATGTTACGAAGGTAATTTATCAAAAGCGAGCTCCGCGTGTCTGCACACCCGGACTACCAGTTAATACAACCAAAGAAAAGATTTATTTCGGACAAATAACGATTTATTTAAATGCGAATCCAACAGGTTATTCATTGCTCTGAATTATAATTTGTCGTAGGCAAAACTATCCATCCATTAATAATCCGGTTGCTAAAAGAATATCATTTTTCATATCAGGTGAAGAAACTTTCCTCTAATCTAGAATAAGTTTTATAGTCAGTATATTTCATTTTTCCTTTAAGAATATCTCTAATTGCAACTATATGTAAAGTTAAACGCGAAAAACACTGGTAATTTAAAGTTGATTTTCTTCGAGAGCGACATTTACGAGTAACAAGGTAATGCTTCTCACGAAGTAGTATGGCGTCGTCTTAAAACTGGCTTAATCGTTCGCACCAGCTCGGCAAATAATACGAGTCGTTGGCCATTGTAAGTTAGTCCGATTTTATCAAATTGTTATACGAGCCACGACTCCATTAGCGGGCAATAATGATCGTATAAAAAGAAGCGAATTGATCTTAACGGCAGCCGCTGCTTTAACATTGGATATTGATACTATCCGGATCAGAAGACAGATACGAAAGGAGTCTGAATAAATAAAAGGGCTCTTGTAGTTATATGTGTTTTATATATTGGATCAGCACTCGGTACTCGGTACTCGGTATTCGGATTGGTATTCGTAAATGCATGACCACTGCATGGAAGTATATATCGATTCGAATTTGCCCATTGCCCAATCCGTCGATACTTGGCTAAATGCAGTCCGCAATCGACTTCACGATCAAATGACAGAAAAGCACTCGACGTGCAATCCGATATCGTTCGAATTAAACCGAGACGTATATATAACAACTTTTATACTACGTTGCTTGATTTAAGAGAGGAGAGATGGTCATGTGGAGATTCTGTCAAAAAGAAAAAAATGTTATCCTCATTTTGTTGGTTTCAAGAAGCGGTAAATGAATTTAAATAGTTTAAATTTTAAATGCAATTTTATATAGAAATAACTGCGTTAGTAAATTTACTATGAACGAGTTATGTGTCAACTTATTAAGGTGAACATACTTTATAAGTATTATAAATTGTAAAGCATTTATAAATGCAAAAATTATATGTCGTTAATTATAAACAACACTTTGGCATTGACAGGGTCATTAAATTATAAGCAGATACGTTTAGCATTGAAAATTTCCATAAACAATCAATCAATACGGATGTTCATTTAATTTTTTGAGGTACAGCTCAGCGGACATCAAAATAAGATGTAAAAGTATGCATTATATGTACGACGAAACGATAGACATTTCACACAGGAAAAATAAATCATTGTGATATACGTTGGTCGAGGCTAATAGCACCATAATAAAGCTATACGGTCAACGCATGATCATGGGGATGAATACTATCTCCCGGCAATTCAGTAACATTGAGAATTTACTCTATAAATTAATGGATAAGTATTTTCGAATGTTCGACATTTATGCCGCTATTTTGTGGACTTGCTGTTGCAAGTGGCGATTACTAACATTTTACAACATACTACTGATACACAAAATACTTGTCGTTTCTCTCTATCGCATCTCAAGCAAGATTACTCTTTTCGTATTTATACTAGAAACTTTTAGAATGTTATTTTATTACATTCTCATCAGAGAGAGTGTATTAGATTTGTGTAAAATTTGACCCCCCCCAGTTTTCATCAAATGTCCACGTTTTGGGACCCCCTGAACCTGAAAAACACTTTTTTTACGAATGTGTCTGTCTGTCTGTCTGTCTGTAGATTTTAGTTTGTTAGCACGATAACTTTCGAAAGAATTGACCGATTGGATTGTCCTTTGGTATACTCTTTTAGTGTCACAAAATGAAGGTCAAGTTCGTTGGCCAGCCATTTTGGATAAAAATTTAAAAATCTGGAGCATTTTGAAAATTTTTTAAACCACTTTTTTTTTAATTTAAAAATTCTAATGACGGATGTTCGTAGTACTCAAAAAGACGAACAATTTTTCTTTATAACTTTTTTGGATAAAAAAAAAATTGAAAGACTTATAACATTTTGAAAATCCAAAAAAATGAAATAAAACTTGAATTAGAAGCCAAACAACGCACGATGTAAAAAAAAGTCTGAAGATGAAAAATGTTTCTTTTTGAACACTCTATAGGATAGGCATAATAACTTTTTCAATTTCCTTAAAAAATCTAAAATTCAAATTTTGAGCCAAATAACGCGAAGCGCGAGGATTCAATGAAATATCGAGAGCGAAACGCGAGTGCCCTGATGAGAATGTGCTCCTTAAGGTCGATAGAACCTTAAGTAAATTAGTTTTTGGTCGCATTCCATTTCATTTTGTAGTAACTTAAATTTAAAAAATAGGTGCCAGCGATGTCTGAAGTTAAAGAATATGAGGTTATCAAGTCATTTTGAACAAATAGAACCCTCACAATGGCGCCCGAATTGAAACCCTTTGCAAGAAAATTCATTCGGGCCATTCGGGCGCCATTGTGAGGGTTCTATTTGTCCAAAATGACTTGATAACTTCACTTTCCTTAAGTTCAGACATCGCGTCAATGATCTAGACCGGATCTAGATCGAAAAAATTATTTTTTGTTCGAAAAATGCAGTTTGAAACAAAAAAAGCACGATTTTCCAAGTAATTTTTTGCTTAAATCGGGTTTTCCAAGATTCACAGGCTTGGAATCATCTTGGAACCGGTCTAGATCGTTAAGGCGATGTCTGAAGTTAAAGAAAGTGAGGTTATCAAGTCATTTTGGACAAATAGAACCCTCACAATGGCGCCCGAATTGAAACCCTTTGCAAGAAAATTCATTCGGGCCATTCGGGCGCCATTGTGAGGGTTCTATTTGTCCAAAATGACTTGATAACTTCACTTTCCTTAAGTTCAGACATCGCGTCAATGATCTAGACCGGATCTAGATCGAAAAAATTATTTTTTGTTCGAAAAATGCAGTTTGAAACAAAAAAAGCACGATTTTCCAAGTAATTTTTTGTTTAAATCGGGTTTCCCAAGATTCACAGGCTTGGAATCATCTTGGAACCGGTCTAGATC
>UCOH01008224.1:0-52758 GCA_900474275.1 Synergus japonicus | reverse complement strand
CCTATTACCATTCCCTTTACCAATCCCTTTTACCATTCCCTTTGCCATTCCTTTTGCCATTCCCTTTGCCATTCCCTTTTACTATTCCCTTTACCAATCCCTTTGCCATTCCTTTTACCATTCCCTTTGCCATTCCCTTAGCCATTCCTTTTGCCGTTCTCTTTGCCATTCCCTTTACCATTCCCTTTACCATTCCTTTTACCATTCCCTTTACCAATCCCTTTTACCATTCCCTTTGCCATTCCTTTTACCATTCCCTTTACCAATCCCTTTTACCATTCCCTTTGCCATTCCTTTTACCATTACCTTTACCAATCCCTTTTACCATTCCCTTTGCCATTCCTTTTGACATTCCCTTTGCCATTCCCTTTTACTATTCCCTTTACCAATCCCTTAGCCATTCCTTTTACCATTCCCTTTGCCATTCCCTTTTATCATTCCCTTTGCCATTCCTTTTGCTATTCCCCTTTAAAGGTAATGGCAAAGGGAATGGTAAATGTGAAGAGTCATAGTATATGCGTTTCTTTTCAATGAAAATCGATATATCTCTCATTTTCTCGGAAACTATTATTTGCAGAAAAAAATGTGCCAAACACAAAAGGTGTGTTTTGATGAGGTCTACAACTTTTGTTTAAGACATTTTTTTTAGTTTTCCATATAAGCTGAGATAAGTGCAAAAAACCATGATTTTTATGGTTTTTTCATGGTTTCACCATGAAAAACGCCTAGTCGCCAATTTTCACTATCATTTTCGTAATCAGCGCATCAAAATACATAAGTATACGGAGTCTCAATGAAATGAGAGCATGATGCTTTTCGGAACTCCATCCTCCATTAACAAGGAGTGTAAAAACGTTGTTTTCAGAAAAACGCGATTAAAGTTTTTTTAGATGAAAAATTACAGGAAACGTTAACTTACGATCAATCAGCGATGTCTGGACCATACATGGTCATACATATATATAATTATACATACATATATATACATATACATACATACCTGGAACATACATATCATGCGCGTCGGATTATAGCTCGCTCAGAGGAACATACGTTCGAAGGATGGAAAAGTATAATTAGACGGCTCGGATCGTATTTAAATTTTAGTATGATATTCTTGAAGACATATACTTTTGAAAGATGTAAAAAAATCAATTTTTTGAAAGTTCCGAAGTAGAATACCCCCTTAAAATCTCTTCTTATATACTTTATTTTAAATTACTTTTTACAACAGTTCACAAAAGTTCGATTTTCCCTGTCTCCGAAGACTGCGGAAAGTAGCCAATTTCTGAGGTTCTCATTTTACACCTTTAGATAAACGTAAAGTTACCTTTTAGGATTCGCTAAATGTGTGAAGTAATCCAAGAAGTAGTGTAATGAGACCATGATTCAACTATAGTATACTTCAGCGCCTCTATAAGTATTTCTTCCATCATCAGATTACCATATTGTCTACGGTGCGCGATCTTTTCGTAGACGCTGAAATTCGAACTCCTCAGACTCGATTCCGATTCCTACTAAGAATCGATTCCTTGGCGTCGATTTTTCGAAATCGACATCGATTCCAATCACAGAGCTGAGAGAAAATAAATTTTCGTTTTCTTAAAAGTTATCTGTTATTGGTTACTGGCATGTTTCGATCATTTCATTGGAGGGTTTTCATTGGATGGATTAATGCCATATCGTGTCGACTTTCTCACTTTTCGATAAGTTTGCCTTTCTCTATCTTCTTGTCGCGTCATACCATGCGCCATACTTCTGTTTTGTCTGTGTTTTGTTTTTGAATTTTGACTCTTTTTGGCCGTTGGCATGGACTTGTGTATCTCGTGTTATCGTGCGTGGATTGCATCGTGTCATTTAATTTTTTTCTTAATTTCGTACATTTTCTTGATTTTAAATCAAGATAGATGGCTCCGCCAAGTGAAATTTGGCAGTATTTTACGAAGTCAAACAAGAAAGTGCGGTGTTCGAAGTATCAACTGGAATTGAATTACTGCAACAGTACTTCTTCCATGCAAAAGCACTCAAAAACATCTCTCCAAAGTGAGCTGCTCAGCAGCTCCAAAGGCTCCAAAAACGCATTTGTAGTGTACTATTTATTTTCTCAAATATTCTAAGTGCCAACTAAAGTTCTAGTTATTTTAGAATTTAAGATACTTCGTGTGCATAAATTCATAAGTATGTGCAATTTTTTGAGTAACATGTACGAGTTTTGCAGAAAATTCACAGTATGATTTAATATGTAAAAGATATCAAAACATCAATCAAACACATTTTATAAACGTTCTGATACCATATGTCGATCAGTCGACTCACATGAAATACTGATACCGACTGGTAACCGCTAACAGCTATTAATGAGATCATGGTTAGATCTTAGGCGGGACAAAAAGTGCTAACTGGCACTTTTTACTCTTCACGTTCTATGACATACATAGAGAAAAGCTAGGCTCGTTTTCAGTTCGATAATGACCCTTAAGAGGGTCGTCTCATGTGACAAGCGTTTTTTTTTACACTTTTTTATGAATTTTTTGTGAAGAATAATACAGGCCAAATTGTCTGGTTTTTTGGGGGTATATTTACGAACTATTCAACAGTCATTATAAATTTTTTTACGTTAAAATGTATAGTCAAATCAACTGTAGACATCTGGATAACTTCCGGCAACTATACCAGCCAGATTTATTATTAAAAAAAAAAAAAAATTTCGTAATAGTGTTTTATATTTATAATCATGTGTGAAAAGTTAGGATTTGTAATATTTTTAATCTGATAAACAAATTCTTTAAAAAAAAGGTGAAAACTTTGGTACTAACCCCTTAACAAATTTTAGATTTTTGGTACTAACTTGTTTTCTCTTCATAGTTGATGAAAGTTGCCAGTAAATAAATGAAAGTAATAATAGATTCAATTTTTAGTGAATCTTGTTAAGGACATGTGTTACTTACCATATTTGAGTCAACGTCCGTTCGTGCTGATGCTCTTGAACGATGTTGACTATAATTTTTTGAAAATGTACAAATTGTAGGAAAAAAACCGGGTTTAAAAACTTGCTCATATGGTAAGTAACACATGCCCTTAAACATATATTTTTTTTAATTCTCATTTCTCGAAAATGAAACATGGAAAAATGCTCTTATAATGTTTTATATCGTATATTTGAAGGGAATAATAACCTAAATAACTTAATCGTGTATGATTAACTTTTAAAATGACTGAAGGCAATTATATTCACACAGTGCACGTTGTTTACTAGTAATGTAGTTCGGATGATTTTTAGGCAATGATATTTTGCCCAAACTACTTTTAAATCGAAATAAACAGACAAAATAAGGTGTTTAACAAAATTAACTAAAAAAGGATCACATTCAGAAGACCACAATTTGGGTCCTATTAATTCTAGAGCATTGATTTCTTTTAAATTTACTCGAAATTGAGTCTATTATACTTTAATTTATTTACTGCCAACTTTCATCAGATATGCATAGAAAAAAAATTGTTACCCAAAATCTAAAATTTGTTAAGTAAAATAGAAAATTATTCACTAAAATATTACTTCCGCAGGCTATAACTCCAAACTTTTAGAGATAGAACATTCATTTATAATAATGATTTGCAGAAAATTGTATTTAACTTAATTTTTCTAAAGGTACTTAGGACTTCTATTCTTTAGAATTCTTTTCAAATCCTCTGAAATTTTATAATATCGTTTAATTTCCTTTAAATTCCTTAAAAAATATTTTTAATTACTTGAAACTCTTGAAACTCTTCTGAATTATTTTAAAATTACTTGAAATCTTGTAAAATGTGGTTTCAGATTTCGATAGATCGAATCGATATAATTTTTGATGTGAACTTTTAATATTTTATGAGGTATTATTTGCGTTGAATATGTCTCGAGTGTAGCTTGACTCATTTCTTGACTCATGAAAAATATGTCAACGTGAATTCTAGCCCTTCCTCTCTGATCCCCCCTCGTGGAATTTTGCCATACCCCCCCCCCTCTCTCTCTCTCTAAACTATCCACATGGTATATGGACTGCCCTGAAGTAAAATAACATATATGCTATGTTAGACAAATATGATATTTTAATTTTTGTTTGTTTTATATTATTAGCGAATGCAACTATCAACTTCTCATGCTTAAGTGCGATACCTTTCGATAATTCAAATGCAATTGTGGATGAATCTGTGGCGTTAAGTTCGATTACTAGAATAAACAGCACGAGCTCTGCAACTGGAATTCAAGCAGAAACTTCTGGAGATTCTGATACGAATTTTTATATTACGTTTTTGGATAGCATTTCACTTGCCGATGCAAAGAAGCTTGGAACTTTTCTTGACGGATGCAATGTAAGTAGAGCTTCTCAACTACTCTAAAAAGAGAAATAAAGACTATTTGATAATTAATACATGCTTGAATATAATATGTAAAGTATATTAACCATTATTAAATCAATTTATAATATATAACATTTCAAATTAATAACGATTATAGATAATTAATATGTAATAGAATTCTTAATACTTCACTTCTTACTTTTTAGAACACAATAATTTTGAATGCAAATTATAAAATATTGAATCAATAATTATAAAAATATTAAAGAGCTATTTACATTTCAAAAACTTTTAAGCGATTTTCAGAATTTTTTTAAAGTAGTTTTAAGCGTTGTGAAATTTAAGTGGCTGTGCTAGTTTCTCGGACGAATAAAACAGTAATTTTTGAAGATTTAAAAAAAAGAACTACACGTTTAATCTTTCTAAAATGTTTGCAGTATATTGTACATGTCTTCACGTATATATCATAAAATTTTCGTCAAAAAATATTCATTAGAAGCGGAGATACAAGGCAAACTGCAAAGGTCCTTTAAAAAAAGTTGAAATACAGGTGACGATGTCGGTCATGCCAGGTGCTCGAAAAAAAATTTTTTTTTAGTGAACTACATGAGTTTCTCTTGAGGATGGACATCTATCTTTTGAAAATATTAAAAATTATAAAAATGGTGTAGTTTTGAAAAAAAAATTTCAATTTTTACTTAAAAGAAACGATCGTTTTTTGTTTATAAAAGTTGTAATTTTTTATATAACAAAAAGTTGGAGGTTAATTCTCTGTAGAAAAATATAATAAAGACTGTGTAAACTAGCTGTGAAGTTGTATCAACTTTTGTGCTCATTCAATGAGCATTTTGCTTCCTGTAAGCAAATATGATTTGCTTCCTTATAGAGGAAGCATTAAGCTTCGATATTACTTGTTTCCATTTATATTTCCAGTTATATTTGAAAAATTCATTTTTAAAAAATTAATGAAGCATAACTTTCTTATTTCTCAATTAAATGCCTTAATCATTCAGATCAATCGATTCGTCTCGACATAAAGAATATTTATTTTCCTTACGTCAACTCAAAATTTTGATTATTTTAAAACATAGAGTGAAAAAATAACTTTCAAAATTATAAATAAACATAACTTACTTATTTTTTAATGAAATGCATTAATCATATAGGTCAATCGATTCGTCTCGATGAAAGAAATCTTCATTTCCCTTACACCAGCTTTAAATTTTCAATATTTGAGGAGTTATAGTGGAAAAATGAATTTTACGAAAATTATAAAAGTACATAAAACTTTTAAAATTAAATATTTTGTTAAACCCTTAAAAGAAATTCAACTATGTGTATAGTTGAATAACTATGCAAAATTTCATCAATTTATCTCTACGCGTTTTCAAGATATTGCAGGATCGTGACGTACATACACACACACACACACACACACACACACACACTACATATATCATACATCATACATCATACATCATACTACATATATTGCCCTTGAAATATGTTCAAAAAAACCTTTTTTAGGAAACTGGATTTTGTCACCACTACATAGCTTCCTCTATGAGGAAGCAATAGCTTGTTATTATTTCCTGTCAGAAACAGCGAATATTTTGACTTCCATGATGGAAGAAACTAAATATTGATTCCTGCTAGAGATATTCTGCAATTGACTGTAATCTGGCGCGCGATTCAAAATCGAATTAAATTGACTAGTGGGGGAATTTCTCTAGCAGGAAACCAACACGTGCTGCGCGCACAGGGTGCCCCGTTTGAGAGCACTGTCGCAGCTGTCAATATTTAGTTTCTTTCATCATGGAAGTCAAAATGTCCGCCGTTTCTGGCAGGAAATAATTACACGTTATTTTGGGACTATAAAAGTAATTTTTCGAAAAACTGGTGATCAAGCGCCCCTTATTAATTTCTTCTCTGTATTTTTTTCTATCAAAAACCTTTAAATTTTCCATCTTTTGCCTTTGGCACGAAAAATTCAAATCCACCTGATAGATTTGTGTCTTTCCACAGATTTTGCCAGTTTTTGACAGTTTCTTGACAATTTTTACTTTCAGATTCCATCGCCCTTAAGGGCATGTATTACTTATCCGATCCCTACCTTACCGACATTTTTTTCTCTGTAACGCTACGTCTACATTTATTGAGATACTACATTAATAATTTCTATATTTGAAGCTGAAGCCTTAAGGTACGTTTGCCTGGTCCTAAATATTAACATTTATTAAAAAAAATTTTTTTTTGAAATTTTTTTTTTATTTTTACAAAAATTTAAGACCAGACAAACATACATTAGCATATTTTCTTTAATTTTATAAATTTTCAATTTGATATCTTTATAAATGTAGACGTAGCGTTACAGAGAAAAAAATGTCGGTAAGGTAGGGATCGGGTAAGTAATACATACCCTTAAGGGCAAATACCAAACTATGACGTCACGAATTACCGACCGGACAATGTATTTCTTTTCCAACTTCTTATTTTTAAATTAAGTAATATATTTCGTTGAAAATTTGAAAGATGAAAGAAAATATATTAGCCGATCGCTTTCTGGTCCCTTAGAGCTCGTATTTTGCATGAAAAATATATTTTTCATTAATTTTCCATATCCACTTTAGCAGACCACATAATCTTTGTAAATCCTGGTAAATCATCATATGGTCTGCTTTAGTGAATACTGGACATAAAAAATTTATGAAAAATATATTTTTAATGCAAAATATGAGCTCCAATGTACCCGACAGGGGTCGCCTAATATATTTTCTTTCATCTCTCAAATTTTCATGGAGATATTTTACTTAGTTTAAAAATAAGAAAGTGGAAAAGAAATACATACATTGTCCGGTCGGTAATTCGTGACGTCATAGTTTAGTATTTGTCCTTAAGGGATGACAAGAGAATATTTGATAAGAATAACTATTTTATCTTTTTAAATAAATTTTATAGGTTTTTCTGAAAGTTAAGGAATTTAGAAAGATTTTCAGGAATTCCGAACGATTTCGTATAATTTTATAATAATTTTAGTTGTTTTTTTAGGAATTTGATGAATTTAAGGGGTGAGGTAAGGTTAATTCGACAAGAAAAAGGCCTATTTTCAAGAATTTTCTATAAGATACAGGTAATTTTGGTTTATTTTCGTAATATGCAAATAGTTGTAAAACTTTTAAACTATGTTTTCCCAAATTTGTATTCATCAATATTGGGGAATTAGCCGCTGGCAGTAAATCTCCGCCGGCGCCTTAAAAAAAGTTGTTTTGCGCTACTAAAAATCCGTTAATTTGTTATTGTAAAATAACAAATAATTTTAAAAAATCTCTCGTGTTGCATCGGCAAGCATCTAAACTAAAAAACGCATTTTTATTTTTTTGTTTTAGTTGATCCAATGATATGTTATAGTGTACACCGCAAAACAACTTTTTTTTTAAGGCGCCGGCGGAGATTTGCTGCCAGTGGCTAATTCCCCAATATTAATGAATAAAAATTTAGGAAAACATAGTTTAACAGTTTTACAACTATTTGCATATTACAAAAATAAACCAAAACTACCTGTATCTTATAGAAAATTCTTGAAAATAGGCCTTTTTCTTATCGAATTAACCTTACCTCCTCCAACTCCCCTTAAAGAGATTGGAAATAAAGTAGGTTATCAAAGCTTATTAAACGTGTATTAAAAGCGTGCTTGCCGCACAAATCTTTTCTGCTTCTTTAATATGTAATTCTTTAAAATTATTTACGTTTCAAAATATTATTATAATAATTATAATATAATTATATTTATAAAAATATTGACCGCCGGTGAGGATTGTTTCTTCATGTGGTGTTCACTTTCTGTTTAATTTTTTGGGTCTTGGTGCTGAAGGGGACCTATGGTTGTGTATCTGGTGGTCCCAATGACTTTTCCGTTCAAATGAGTGATGTCAGTTTGAGTTCTGAAGCTTGTACAGCAAAGGGGGCGTGAGCCTAACCTCACAGTTGGATGTCAAGTGCCTTTAAGTGTGATAGAGTTTCGGTTTTCTTTGAATGAGTCTGGATTTTTGAGCGGACGCTCAGTGGGCCAGGAGACCCGGGTTTGTGGCCAAAATTCGATTTTTAAATCAAAATTCAAAAAGTCCACGGAATTGGTTCAAAATAGTTACTCGGGGGCTATTGGCGTCGCTGATTACGATATGTAATCAAAAATTCAAAATTCAAAATGGCGGATCAAATATGGCGGTGAAGATTTTTAAAAGTCTACGGAATTGACTAAGGGTAGTTTCCTGGGAGTAGTTGGGGTCGCTGATTACGAATATGTAATCAAAGATTAAAAATTAAAAATGGCGTACCCAATATGGCGGCGAAGATTTTGAAAAATCTACGAATTTTACCAAAAATAGTTACTCGGGAGTTTTTGGGGTCACTGATTACGAATACGTAATCAAAAATTAAAAATTAAAAATGGCGGATACAATATGGCGGCGAAGATTTTGAAAAGTCTACGGAATTGGCTAAGAATTGGGTTTTGGGAGGTTTTTGGGATCGATTTCGCTTACAAATTATCTTGAGTTCCATCTTCTTCTTCATCGGTCAATTCAATTTCATCTAGAAGCAAATCAGCTTCTGAAAAACTAGTTACTTCTTCTTTTCGAACTTCTATGTCGGAACTGGATGTTTCGGCTTGACTTATTCAAGAAGTTTATATTTTGCATATATGGGGCATTATTCCTCAAGTGTACCACCCTCAGAAATCTACTTCGTCTGATCCAACTACAAACTTGGGTAAAGTATAGTCCTACTAGGTACAACTTTAGAAGATGAAAAATTTTTCGATTGGATAAAAATTTACCAAGATAGGGGAAGGGAAATTTTTCGAATTTTTTTGATTTTGTGCGGTTTCGTGCTATTTCGAAGGTATGAAGCTCCTTTCCTATGGAATATACCAAATTTTGTCCAACATGTTTTTGATAGCTTTTTTCCTGGTCTATCGAATGGTTATAACTATTTTTAAAAAAATTGAAAATTTGACCGATTTTTTTGAAAATCAAAATATTGCTTCCTCATAGAGGAAGCTTTGTAGTGGTGACAAAATCCAGTTTCCTAAAAAAGGTTTTTTTGAACATATTTCAAGGACAATATATCTAATATGATGATCTGAAAAAATGTCCGGATATATGTATGTGTGTATGTATGTGTGTGTATGTGTGTATGTGTGTCACAATCCAGCAATTTCTTGAAAACGCGTGGAGATAAATTGATGAAATTTTGCATAGTTATTCCACTATATACCTAGTTGAATTTCTTACAATGGTTTAACAAAATATTTAATTTCAAAAGTTTTATGTACTTTTATAATTTTCGTAAAATTCATTTTTCCACTATAACTCCTCAAATATTGAAAATTTAAAGCTGGTGTAAGGGAAATGAAGATTTCTTTCATCGAGACGAATCGATTGACCTATATGATTAATGCATTTCATTAAAAAATAAGTAAGTTATGTTTATTTATAATTTTGAAAGTTATTTTTTCACTCTATGTTTTAAAATAATCAAAATTTTGAGTTGACGTAAGGAAAATAAATATTCTTTATGTCGAGACGAATCGATTGATCTGTATGATTAATGCATTTCATTAAAAAATAAGTAAGTTATGTTTATTTATAATTTTGAAAGTTATTTTTTCACTCTATGTTTTAAAATAATCAAAATTTTGAGTTGACGTAAGGAAAATAAATATTCTTTATGTCGAGACGAATCGATTGATCTGAATGATTAAGGCATTTAATTGAGAAATAAGAAAGTTATGCCTAATTGTAATTTTCGAAAATGAATTTTTTTGAATATAACTTCTCAAATAATCAAAATTTAATGCTGATGTGAAAAATACTTAATGCTTCCTCTATGAGGAAGCAAATCAAATTTGCTTCCAGGGAGCAAAGTGCTCATTGAATGAGTACAAAAGTTGATACAACTTGACAGCTAGTTTTTGACTATTGCAAAAAAAAGGCATGTTTTTTTTTTGGTCTGAAAATAAAGTTTAAGTCTTCATCTTTCGATGCTGTTACTTTCAAATTGCTGTTTTTTTTGTTTTCGAGAAATTAAATGAAGAGTAAAACGCCGCGCCGATGGCGCTCGAGACTAATGGGCTTCTCGCTCGGCGGAACTGCTTTGGACTCATTTATCGTATCAATTATGAATATTTATTATTTATTAAACTGCTCTCTGCATCATACAGGGTTGATGTGACTATAGAGAATCAAGAATTTCTTGACATTTGGGAGACTCGAGTATATGCGTAAATTCGAGAATAAATTTTCTCGACTTGACGCTTACTTCATGCGTAACCAGTGGTATCGCTGACGTCAGAAATTGAGATAACGCTATGAAGTTAGCTGAAAGTATGTTCTTTTTACAATAGGATATTTTTGATACGTGCCATTTAATTTGAGTGGTACTTGTAAATGTCTTTCTTTTCATTGTGGAAATGTCCAGCACCATTTGTACTTGGTATACTCAATAAAGATTTATTATTATTATTATTGTAATGCATCGAGCGCGATGCTTGCAGAACGAGTCGTAGGTCGAATGCGCCATAGGCGCACGAAACCCAAGACAAATATTATACCTCAAGGTTTCTAATATATAGAAAGAGGTGACTCTGTTTAGTTTATATAAATGCTAGTTCGCCGAAGGACTCTATATGTTATTATTTATAAACTCTAACATTGAATCTCCTTATCAGTCGCTTAGGTGCGTACACCTTGACCGCACATGTTTAGTCAGTTACTCTCTCGCCTTGGTAGTCAAGTTCACCTAATAAATCTTTAAAAAACTAATAAATTTGAATTAATTATTTTGCCTCAAGCCCTAACATCAATAACTTGTGATTGAGTTGTCGGCAGGTGAGCGAGGTTGAACGGATTGGAGCTCTCATTGTGGGGTTCAGTGAGTGAAACCCCCCGAATTAAACCATTAAAAATATTATTAGTGATGAGGTTTTGCCAACGGCACACCTCCGATTTGATTCAAACTCTGCATACTTATGTATTTTGATGCGCTGATTACGAATATGAAAGTGAAAATTGATGACGAGTAGAATTTCATGGTAACGAGACCGATCGCGCGCTTGAGCGCGTGTTTTTCGTATTTGAAATATTTTACGTCATTAGGCTTACTGCTCACTTCATGCGTAACCAGTAGTTGCGCACCGGTCGTTACGCAAGAAGTTTGTTATGCATGTTCTTTTTAGAATAGGAAACCATGAAAAACCTTAACAATCATTGTTTTTCGCGTTTATTTCAGGCAATATGAAAATTTTTTTTTAAATATTTTAAACAAAAGTTGTATATCTCATTAAAATACATATGATTTCCATTACCATTTCCTTTTACCATGATTTCCTTTAGCATTTTCCTTTACCATAATTTCCCTTTACAATGTGTAAGAGCCATGGTTTATGGGTTTTTTAAATGAAAATCTATATATCTCTGATTTTCTCAGAAATTATCACTACTAGAAAAAAATTCTTGCTACAGAAAACGTAAAAAATGATGGTTGTATGTTTTTTTTTAATGATTTCACCATGAAAATGAACTAGTAGCCAATGTTTAGTATCAAATTCGTAATCATCTCATCAAAATACATACGCATACGGACATTAAATAAAATCGTAGATGTGCAGTTTTCGTAACTTCATCCATTTGGTCGCCAGATATTTCTCATTATGGAACTTTTGTTAAAAATATAATATTGCATTATTGTAAATACGTTTGATTTTTTGTTTCAAAATCCATGAGACTACTCCTTCATAAACGCAAACATTTTTTTATAACTTCCGACGTCTATTTTTTCTCTGATTTTAGTGGTACTTTTTAACTATGATACGTTCCCCTTACTCCGTAAAGGGTAAGGAGGGGTATCTACCGTATGTGGTAAAGCTATAAAAAGAGCTAATGGAAGAACAATGGAAAAAAATATTCAACGAGAATAAAGAGTGACGACAGTTCTGAAAAGAACTGTTTTTGATGTTTGAGGAGAAAAAATATTAACTAGCTGCGTTACTCTTCTGGCTGAATGTGTTTTTATTCTTTCCTATTTTCCTGGACTGGATCCGAGGAGCATGTCAGCTGGATGGCAGAGGTGAGAGCGTGACAAGTGGTTGCTGGTGGCCGGTCGAGCAGCAAAGGCAACTGATGCTCGGTCGAATCTCCAGATAGAAAGACTGTTGCTTGTTGGAGTCGAAGTGCGTCTGATCGGGAAAGCTAAGTAGCAAGGCTCGCGTTGCTCGGTTGCGGCTCGGGACCGAAGTTCCGTGTTGATCGGTAGAGGCCCGAGCACGAAGTGACGAGGTTTGTCCAGAGTACTCTCTTTTATGCTGTGTGCCGGAGAATCTTCGCAAAGCTTCGCTTGCCTTGTGCCTCCGACGCTCGACGAATGCTTCCGTCTATGCTCCTCTTTTCCAGTTTTTACATAATTAATTAATGCTAAAAATGTTGTAAGTTTTATTCATCTTTAAATCTAACTTCTTACTATATCCATAAAAGAAACGAGTTTTTTTGTATTTTTCCTAATTTTTTCGAAGTTATAATTCATGAGTAGTGGTTAATTTTTTCTACTCAGTATTTATGAATTATTCAGTTAATTATTATTTATTTTAACTAATTATCTATTAATTAGCACTGGATGGTCAGTTAATTATTAATAATTTTTTTACCAAGCTTTCCCTATGCCAAACACAATATTGAAGCGTGTGTCAGGGTGAAAACAAACTTGGGAATTTCCATCCATTAAGCTGGCGCCTGAATAGAGGCCTCGATAGGCGGAGTACACAAAGCACTTACTACTGCCCCATTTCCGAGTGGTTTTATAGTTCTAAATCTAGTTTTCCGATCTTAAATTTATGAGTTGTCAATGTTATATTTTCTATGCGCATCGGCGTATATCAACTAGTTTAAATAGTTGTCGACTAGTATTTCTTTGCCATTTCGGAACTCATTTTATTTTTTCAACCAATTTAAACTCACTATTTTCAGTTTAGATGATCACGCAGCGAACGCTATTTGACGCTAAGAAAATTAAGTTAGAATTATTTCACTGCTCTGGAAACAGCAACTTCCAGCTCGTTTCACACGCTCGAAAATACGTGTTTTTCAGGCATGCGTTAAAGAAAACATTTTCTAAATATTAAATATTTTTTACAGATTTATCTCGCTGGTTTACAATCGAAGTACAAAGATAAGTTGAACAAAATAATTAACGTGAGTGGAGCAACAAGACTCGACGATATAACCGACGCCATAACACACGTTTTAGTTGGAGACATTAAAAAAGCGAAGCACGATCTTAAAGTAATTCACACGAGAGGATTAAGGTACGATGTTAATTAATAATCAATATATAGGGTAGGAGGCGGGACGGTACGTAAAAGATTTGATGCTAATTACATTGTAACCTGTAAGAACTTGCAGAAACAAATATAAGTTAAAATTTTATCTAATTAAACCCTTGGATCCTAGAAGGGCTTATAATGTAGTGTGGCAGCGCCACCTATTTTATGCTACATGTCAAGTGATGACTAAAGTCAAATTCAAATATATTTCTGATCATAGTGATATGTGTTCAAAAACTTTATTTCGCGACTTATATTACCAATTACCAAAGTAATACAATTAAAAATTTTGAAAATTAGGGGCGCATGAATATGCCCCAAATTCTATTTTTCATAAAATGTAGTTTACATAAACTCATTTCACTTAATCATAATGTGCTGTAATTTTCAAGTTTCCTAATTTCAATTTTACATAATTTTTATTATTCATAATGTTTATTTTTCATAATTTTTATTAGTCTTAGTATTCAGTTTTCATAATTTTTAATTATCCTAATCGCTTTTTGCCATAATCACCAAGCAACATAAATTTCACTTTTCATAATCGGATATCCGGTCAAATTTCACGTCGTTGTTTCCCATACATGTCTAGACAGAATGTTTGGTAATGTAGGTGCAGAGGGCGTTGATAGATACTTCTTTTCATAAATGAAAGCCGCGCGAAATTTAAATAGGGCGATTATTATTATTCGCGAATTAAAGATGTAAACAAATGAAATTGTACAATAAAATAATTAAATGGTCTAAATTTGTCCATTAAAGTGTAGAGTGTTAAAATAATAATGTGAAGTGTGTGTTACAAATTTTACTAAGAATGCAGCAAGCTACGTACAAAGTCCATTTCCTTACAATTGGTTTTCTTTACCAATTACAAAAAAAGCATATCATTTCTAATTATAAAAAGAGAACATCGGTTATTCATTATTATTACTATTATTTTAAACGCATGCTAAAGGACACTAGAAATATTATAATTTTTGCTAAATATTTTAAAGATATTTTAAAGAATTTAATAGAAACTTTAAATGACTTTATAACATTTTAAAGAATATTTAGAAATTTCAAATGATTTTTTAAGGAAATGCATTCCATTTTGTGGGATTGAAAGGGGTTTTCTAGAGTGCATAAAAAATTTAAATATATTTTAAGTGTATTTTGATATCAGTTTAAAGGAGTTAAGTTAAATCAATTAGAGAAAATAACTCTTGGGAAAAATGCTACTTCCTTTTTTTAGGTTACTAAGAAGATTAGCATTAAAGAGAACAATTAGTGATTTCCCTGTTTTAAGGAATTTGGTATTCTTTAAAAGGACCGATGGGATTTTTGGGGGTAATCAGTTATCTCAAGCAGCGGGAGGTTTGGAAGAAATTAAATGATTTAGAAAAATATGGTAGTCGCAGGCGTTGCTGTCACTTAAAGTGACAGGTCGCGTTCGTCGTCGAATAACAATCACCTTTATGGGTGTTTCTTATTCTTCTTCGTTGATGAGAAAAGGGATGAGGCTTTAGTCCTTGTAGGTTCAACTCCTAAAAGTGAATTCCAATATGATGTGAGCGGGTGGTCGTCTGGACACCACGAACTACATAACTCACAAGGCTCATTAACCTTATTTCTCTTTTTCGGGGAGGGAGGTGGTGAGCCAAGCCAAGAGCTCCTACCGGGGCTCAGATCCAGGTAGGGGGTTGCGGTGTTTTCAAGATCTGGAAGACGGATAGGTCCTGGAGAGGATTATGTCAGCCGTTGACTTTCAGAACTGGACTTGACAGTTCCGAAATCCGGAGAGGAAGTAGGAAGTGGATTGGAGGACCTTGATTCAACCGGTAGGTGACGTTCGTGGGACTCAACGTCAATAATTTGTAACTCTGAAGAGAGTTAGGGGATTTAAAGATTCCGAGTTCAGGATTTCGGTTAGAAGTCGTCCACAGGGATGATTCTCTTTGTTATAGCGAACAGGAATCTCTGTATCTTCACATTATTATTTTTACACTCTACACTTGAATGGACAAATTTATTCCATTTAATTATTTAATTAAGAAAATTAAAAATTATGAAAGTTGAACAGTATGAATAATAAAAATTATGAAAAATGAACATTATGAATAATAAAAATTATGAGAAATGAATATTATAAACAATAAAATTAGGGGTAAATAGATTTTAGAAAAAAAAATTCTTGAAAATAATAATTAGGAGAAATAAGTTGTATGTAAAACATTGATTAGGAACATTCAAATTTATGAAAAATGATAATCGTTTCGCTAAAACATACGATGATGCAACTTGATTTTTTTATGAAGGTGTTGTATTGTACTAAGATAAAGAAGTTAGCCAAGTTTTATAAAGAAATAACACTTAGTTTAGTTACTAGAGGTGATACGTATCCCCTTAAGGGTTGGTTTCGGATTCACTGAAATTTAAACTTATATTAGAGTTCATTCGGATTGGAATTACGGATTGAAAAGTGTCTTGAGATTGATGTCGGATTCAATCGACTTAAAAGGGAATGAAAACGTCTTTCGAATTAGATGAGAATTACTGTGGCGCGAATACAAATTCCGGAATAATACGGTATTTTTATGTTTCGACAGTTTATGTGTTTGATATTTATTTTATTCTATACGTATTAATAGTCTCTATTATTTTAAAAGACTTTTAAGTTTAATTTTTATTTATTTTTTTTGAAAGAAGTATATGAGCTATGGGTTTAAATTCTAGAAGTTTTATCAATTTTCCTCTAGTATTTTATTAATTTTTCTTTAACCTTTGATCTTCTAGGCCCCATGTTGTTAATATGAGATGGTTAGAAGAGAGTATGAAAAAGAGACATTCGGCACCAGAGGAAAGTTTTGTAATAGAAAGTGAAGATGTTCCGCCAAAAGTACCGGAGCCTCCATCACCTCTCAGCAAAAAGGTGTAAATCTCGAAAGCTTGTTTCAATTTTTGAATATCCAATTTTTATATGTATTTAGATTTCAAGAATCTTTAAGGAATTGTATGCTATTTTGAATGAATTGAAAAGATTTAAAGGATTTTAAAGAATTTTAAAAGATTTTGAAAAAGTTCAAAGGACTTTTTAAAGAATTTCAAAGAGTTGCAGGATTTTCATAAATTTGGAATTTGGTGTGGACCTTCTTTATATATCCCTTTATCGTCTGAACTAGGATTATGTAAAAATTTTGTTTTTTACTATTTTAAAAAAATTTTTAATTTTGAAAAAGGGCAAATCACGTTTTTTTTTACAAATAGTCGCCATTTTGTGAAAAAAATTTTGTTTGCCCTAATTCAGGCGATAGCGACATTCTTACTGATTAAGGGCATGTACTTACCCGATCCCTACCTTACCGACATTTTTTTCTCTGTAACGCTACGTCTACATTTATAAAGATATCAAGTTGAAAATTTATAAAAATGAAGAAAATATGCTAATGTATGTTCGTCTGGTCTTAAATTTTTGTAAAAATAAAAAAAACTGTTTTGAAAATTTTTTTTTTTAATGTCAATATTTAGTACCAGACAAACGTACCTTAAGGCTTTAGCTTCAAATATAGAAATTTTCAATGTGGTATCTCAATAAATGTAGACGTAACGTTACAGAAAAAAAATGTCGGTAAGGTAGGAATCGGGTAAGTAATACATGCTCTTAAGAATCTTTTTTTTTCCAACCACCAGAAGGGTTGGAATCGTGTCGCTGAACACGATTCTTACACCAATTTTTTGCCATCTTGTCAAGGTTTTTCTGTAAAAAAAAGTCGTATAACGAAATGTCTCGAAAATCTCGTATATATTGTTTTGCATTCATTGTTGGTTTACTAGTTTTTTAAAAACATTTTTAAAAAATTTTTTCAAATTATCTGCGAAGATTGCACTTAAGGGCATTGGATAATCGAACTCTAAATTTGCCGTGGCTACGCCAATGACGTGTCCTTTATGTATAGGAAATACTTGGCCAAAGATTATAATAAAATAAAGAATAATTACCTAATATCGAGGGTCGTACATGATCACAGGATTGCCGGCTTTCCGGTCATAAACATTTGGGGCTATAGTAAATTAAATAATTTCGGTGAAAATCTTTATTTTCTCAAACGGAAAAAAAGAATCACTGTCAGAGCGGACAATATGGCCGCGCGGGAGATTAAATTGCACACTAGAAATCTTATGATTACACACAACTCCGGTATTTATGAAACATATGAGGGTTATTGACAGTATTCTGTAACTCCCAACTATAAGTCTGTAACACCATCATTATTTATCATGTATCATGTGAGTACGCGAGTGGTACAAATTTTCGGTCGGTAACATCTCGCTACTGTTGCTACGCTGAACGTCTGACGCTCTTAGACGTCAAAACTTTATCATATTCCGATAGTGTTGTTGAATTTTTGCCTGAAATGACACCTTCGTACGTTATCAATCGCGAAATTCTCTGTTACAGACTTATGGTAAAGAGTTACAGAATATTGTCTATAACCTTCATATCTTTCATAAATGCAAAATGCCGGAGTTGTGTATAATCATAAGATTTCTAGTGTAAAAATTAATCTCCCACGCGGCTATATTGTGCGCTATGAGAGTGATGCTTTTTTCCGTTTGAAAAAATAAAGATTTTCACGGAAATTATTCAATTTACAATAGCCCCAAATGTTTATGATCGGAAAGCCTGTAATCCTGTGATCATGTACGACCCTCGATATTAGGTAATTATTCTTAACTTTATATAGGCTTTGGCCAAGTATTTCCTATACATATAGGACACGTCATTGGCGTAGCCACAACAAATTCAGAGTTCGATTATCTTAACCTAATATTTACTCCTCTATTTTAGAATTTTGAAATGTTGAAAAGACCCCAAAGACCACCGCCGCTTCTACTTGATGTAAATAAAAAACAGATTGTCGAAGCTCCAAATGAACCAGATCTTGTCCAAGAATATCTCAGAAAAACTACTGGTAATTAAAATTTTAATTCCTATTTTAGATAACATTTCTTAATCTCGATTAAAAGTTTTACAGAATAACACAGATATATTTTGTTGCTTTTTTTCAGTTGCCAATAAGTCTATGGCGGAAATCTTTCAAATGAATAGAACCGAGTCAGACGAAAGAGAAAAAAACCTCTCACATCTCCCATCGGAAGTTCCTAATTGTATTCCTCGGTCTGCAACTTTTAGAAATAAAACTCGAGAAAGTGAAGGTCTTGTTCCATTGAGTCAAACCGACACCGTCGTGGGAAAGGTTTTCGAAGGTAAGAAGCCGAAATCTAAATAAGGAAATGGAGGTTATCGAGGTGATAAGGGGTTACTCCAGTGTAACAGCATGTTTTTTGGCCATTTTTGTGAGTTGAAGGAAAGGTAGTAAGAAATAACCCTTTGAGGATATATTTGGTCATGTATTTAACTCTCCATATAAATTTTTCGTGGTAAAATATTTGAAAATGGCGTCACTGAAGCCGTTCTCCCGCAGCGATTTCTTTTGCGGCACGCAATTTAACAATTGCAAATTTGAAGGTAGAACAAAAACTAAGTTTTTTGTTAATCTGCATAAGTATAGCTAGAGAATGACGTACGGAATTTAAAAAATATTATTTTTTGTAAAATTTGCACGTGTTTGAAGAAAAAACGTCATTTTTAAATGGAAAAAAGTTCAGTTATTTGTTTACAAAAATTCTTTAAATTAACTTATCGAAAAATCCGTACGTCATTCTCTTCAAAATGTTGTTAAAATATCCAAAAAAAACATTGAAAATTGTTCGAGTAATCCTGCGTGCTGTTTTGAAAAAACGTGTTTCTAAAAAAACGCGTTTAAAGTTTTGAGTTGAGTTTTAGACGTTCTCTCCGAAAGTGCACTGACGCTACACTAACATACTTTTGTTAGAAAATTTTGCTGGAATTTTGCAGTATGATTCATGTATGCGTTCCTCGTGGGCGTGTCAACCCAACCCTGGTTTCCATTTGAATCTTATGAAAACCATGGTTGGGTTGACATGTTTGGGGGGAAAGCATGTATCAATCTTACTTTTCACGAATACATTCTAAGAACATCTATGAAGGTATTACAGAATTTAAGAATCAATATGTAAGATGGAACAGGGTACATTTAGAGAGGTAGCCGTACTAGAGACGCACAAACTAAATTTGAAGCCAAAAAAAATCGAGTTTCTGAAAAAATTACACTGGTGTGTGATGATCTTTTTTCCGGGGTCCTTAAATAATTATCTCCGCGGACGATTCAGTCTAGCCAGGGTCAGGTTTAGAAATAATTAAAACATATCAATCATTTTATATGACAAATAACAAAAAGTATATTTATTTAACTAAATATTTACATTACAAAATTACTAGTCTTAGTGTATTGGAATTTGTGTGAAAGTGTGTTATGTAAAATGTGAATCTTAGGAGCACCTAACAAATATTATTTGCGTCGGTTTGATTTATCTCGCTCAGAAGTACCTGATGAGAGTAAATGAAATTTCCCTAACCTTACGTTTTCGGTTTGTTTATAACACGAAATAGTTAGTTCTTTCTTAGGTGATAAATATAATTAATAGGAGCACCTATCTAATAATATTTAAGTTAGACTTTGGCAATCATAGGAGCACTTATCGATTGTGAAAATTGTACACCTTTGAAATTAACAAAAGAAAAGAGAGAAGGAAAGAGACGGTTTGCGGGAAACGTCAATTATGGAAGCACCCATCAATTAATATTTCATCAGCTTCGGGTTGTCAAGGACAAGAGCTCCTGTCCGTTGACGATCCTTCTCTCTCCAATCTGGTCGGTGGGATTCGTCCAGCTGAACTGCCAATCGAACGTCGGGCGGCTGATTTTAAATGATGCCCGCTCGAAGTGGACATAGCAGACACGTGTTCATATCATATTTACAAAGGTCATATTTTTTTTTTAAATATGACCTATGTTTTTTCGCAATTCGAATGAAATTGGGAGGATCGAGACTAGAAAAAAAAGTCTTTTTGAACCACCCTAATGCTTCGCGCTACGTACACTACCTGAAAATGTACGAAGTACTAGCCGAACTCTCCCGATCTGACGACTTAGTTTCTGCGGCTATTTGGTTATTATATGAGTTTCGAACTGATTTTTTGTTTTTCGAAATTCACGCGTTTACAACTAAAAGAAAGTCTTCTGCTACTTACACGTAATGAAATATTAGAAAGACTTGAATTATTGATTGATTATGTTTTTCAGGTATTTTTTCCTTCCTCATAGAGGAAGCTTTGTAGTGGTGACCAAATCCAGTTTCCTATAAAGGTTTTTTTAAACATATTTCAAGGGCAATATATCTAATATGATGATCTGCAAAATTGTGTTTGTGTGTGTGTGTGTGTATGTCACGATCCACCAATTTCTTGAAAACGCGTAGAGATAAATTGATGAAATTTTACACAGTTAATCCATTATATACCTAGTTGAATTTTTTATAAGGGTTTATCAAAATATTTAATTTTACAAGTTTTATGTACTTTTATAGTTTTCGTAAAATTCACTTTTTCGCTATGACTTCTCAAATTTTTCGATTATAACTTTTCAAATAATCAAAAACTAAGCTGATGTAAGGAAAATGAAGATTCTTTGTGTTCAGACTAATCGATTCACCTTTAAGATTAATTCATTTCATTGAAAAATAAGAAACTTATGCTGTGTTGTATTTTTCTAAAATGAATTTTTTGAATATAACTTCTCAAATAATCAAAATTTAATGCTGATGAAAAGAATACTTAATGCTTCCTCATAGAGGAAGCAAAGTGCTCATTGAATGTGTACAAAAGTTGATACAACTTGACAGCTAGTTTGGCTGAATGGTGTTTTCTTTCTTACCTTATTTATTTTCATGATATTTTATATTATATAATAACAATTTTCAGGATTTTATTAAGATAAAAGATGGAAAAGTTATTATCTTGACCTCATGTACACTTATCTCAACATTATAACAAAATTATATATAAGGACAAAGTAATTTTAAAGATATGTCTTCGTATTATTTTAATAATTATCGAAAGTATTTTTAGAATATTTTTCTTTGACATATTATTCTTTGTAATAATATGTTTTTTAGTAAGATACTACAAAGCCTTACCTTTAATAGCTAAACTTTGCTCATGAAATTCCCAGACAATTCGCGCATTTTTCTCGATTATAAATTTCGGTCGTTATTAAAATAGAATCATTATATATAAAATGAGTTCCGACTTGTGTAATTTTCCTCATTGCAATATCAAAAACCATTTTTTTTCTTTTTCAATAATTTTTGAGAATTTTAATTTTAAGTAAGAAAAAAGGAGGGCAGTTGAGTTGTAAATAATGGATAAAAATAAATTAATAATCAGTCATCACAGTACCTATTGTCACTAAAAATTTAATTTTGTCATAATGTTGAACTAAGTATACGTGTGGTCAAGTTAAGGGGGGGGCGCCTGGTTTAGAGGGTTAAAAAAATCGATTTTTTGGAAGTCATCTTAATCGTTACTAAGTACATCTGAAAATATGTTGCCAAAATATTAGGTTAAAATTCGAAGTAATTTGACAGCTACGACCTTTAAATGACCGCACGCGCACGAGGCATATAATGGCGCACGGCTCACTTTAAGTGCGATTTTCTCGAAACAGCATTTTTTGACACTGCGTACACGATTACAAGGAATCTTAATGGCTCTTGGCTTATTTTAAAGCTTATTAGTACAGCTTCTACAGGATGTCCCACCACCTATACAACTACCGGTAATATGTGATAGAGCACAAAAGAAGAAATAGAAAATTCCTCTAGCAAATTTTGATCTGGGCCTTAATTTGGGCACAGTAAAGCTTCAAATTTTGGCATAATGAACCAATCAGGAGCGAGATTTAGCAACCAATTGTTTGTGTTTCAAGTGTTGAGATAGTGTGTCTGTTGGTGAGAAACAATTGGTTGCTAAATCTCGCTCCTGATTGGTTCATTATGCCCAACTTTGAAGATTCACTGTGCTTAAATTAAGACCCAGATCAAAATTTGCCAGATGACTTTTCTGTTTCTTTTTTTGTGCTCTATCACATATTACCGGTAGTTGTATAGGTGGTATGGTTATTATAGATTCTAAAATATCATGAAAATAAATAAGGTTTCCTGCCTAAAGATAATAGCATGAAAATAAAAGTAATCATTACAGGTGTCTATACAGTAAAAACGCTGATTAATTAAATTAATTAAAAATTATTACCATATACTATCATTTGGAAGTTACTCGTTAAAATCGAAATACAATAACCTGTCTTTCTTAGCTACAGACACAAGGAACGAGGCAAATACAAGTGATTCCTCTAATTGACACGAACTTTTATTTTTTTCTAAACAATTGTACCACTTTTTTTTTTAAATTTTAAATAATAACTTAAAATATTAAAGTATTTTATGAAAATTTATGTGAACATGATAAAAATGTATATCATTTTTTAAAATTATATAACTCTGACAATGTTCGACTATCGGGTACTATTTTAGTATCGGGTCCACTACCTTATTCATTTGCTCAAGAAAAACACGATGCATTTTTTATAAGATGCACTCTAGGATTACGTCAGACGCGAAATATTTGGTGAGTTTCTTTTGTTTATCCCGAAATCTACTTTTTAAATTAAATACGGAGGCAAGGCCGTCTTTATCATTGGGAGCACCGAAAAAATTTTCTAAGTGTATACTAGCAGAAGACTTTCTTTTAGTTGTAAATGCGTGAATTTCCGAAAAACAGAAAATCAGTTCGAAACTCATATAATAACCAAATAGCCCTAGAAACTGAGTCGTCAGATCGGGAGAGTTCGGCTAGTACTTCGTGCATTTTCGGGTAGTGTACATAGCGCGAAGCATTAGGGTGGTTCAAAAAGACTTTTTCTGGTCTCGATCCCTCCAATTTCATTCGAATTTCGAAAAAACAAAGGTCATATTTTTTTTTAAATTTTGATATGAACACATGTCGGTTTTGACTTGAAGTTTCCCATGTAAATTTCAAAAATGGGGAAAAATCACTTTTTGGAGTTTTTTTTTTCAGGGTTTCGAAAAATGTTACGGGAGATTATTGAGGCTTCTTAAGAGCTATCCAACAAAGAATTTCATATACGACACATAGGGTTTGACCATTGACATATAGAAATGGACTTCGGGACACTGTAGGAAAGCGCGTGATAATGCGTCAGAGAGAGAAGTTGCAAAGGGGTCCATCTAACCGGCCTTCTGTGCACATTATTCTAATGAAATATTGATTAACAATGATTAATTAATTTTAAATTATGTAAACAAACTGAATTTCTTTAAATAATTTTTTTTCCCGAAAATTCTTTTTTTCTTATAAAATATTATTTCCATTGATTCAATGAAATATTTATTAAGAGGCTATGTTAGTTTCTCGCAAGAAAAGCAGTAATTTTTGAAGATTTAAAAAAAGAAAACTACAAATTTAATCTTTCTAAAATTTTTGCAGTATATTGTACATGTCTTCACGTATTTATGATAAAATTTTCGTGAAAAATACATACAAGGCGAAACGCAAAGGTCCTTAAAAAAAAGTTGAAATACGGGTGACGGTGTCGGCCATGCCAGCTTGCTCGAAAATAAAAAAAAAATTTTCAGTAAACTATATGAGTTTTTCTAGAGGATGGACCTCTAACTTTTGAAAATATTAAAAATTATAAAAATGGCGTAGTTTTGAAAAAAAATTTCAATTTTTGTTTAAAGAAACACTTGTTTTTTGTTTATAAAAGTTTTAATTTTTTATATAACAAAAAGTTGCAGGTCCATCCTCTGTAGAAACATATAATAAAGACTGTAAAAATTTGAAGTCGATTGGATGATTAGTTTTCAAGGTACACCGTCACCCGATTTTAAGAATGCAGTTTTGAGAAAAACGCATTTAAAGTTTTCAACACAAATTTGATTTGCGGTAAATTTTCCCTTCCTATTGCGCGATTTGATGACCTGTTTTGCTGTGGAGCCTTTTTTATGGTTGTATGAAGGTTTTTCACTGATTTTAAAATTTGTTTTAAAATGTTTTTTTGTTTGTTGTCTAGTCCGCAATTATCTTAGCGCTAATTAACAGTGCCGCTTTAAAGTGCTCCTATTTAAAAACTATTAGATATATCGATTTACAATTTTGGGTACTTATTTTTAGGATAATTAGCTATGGAAAAATGCAAAAAAAAATGAAATCGATTTATTGTAAAAGAGAAACGGCATAGCCCCTTAACATTAAGAAATTAGTTTTCATTTGTTTAAATAAATGCCATTTGTATACAACATGCTTTTTTCAAAAATTTAAACTACTTGCAGATTATTATCGTTACCTGATGTAATTTTATTTTCAAATATTTTATAATTGTATAAACAATAAATTATTATTTTAGTGACTAAGATATAAAACATTTATAATATAATTTATTTATGAGATTTCATCGAATTACAAAAAAAGTTCGCTCTTCTCTTTTATATTCTACATCTTATTCTATAACTTTTTGTCGCGAGATAATGTTGTTTTATTTCTATCTGGAAACTTTTTCCTGTATTCTGTAACGGAATGTAATAAAAATGTTTTTGATTATCATCTCTCATTAAGGCTGATGGAATTTGAAAATTTCTCATATAGAAAAACTCAGATCCCAGGGGCGCAACAATAACGGAGTTAAGACACGCAGCCAGTAATTTGAGTATACCTACTTGCAATATGCATGAATGTCGTAATTATTAGAAGGATAATACAATTTCACAATAAGTGACGCACTTTTTGAGGGGTTTTAATCTGTTCTTTTTCTTTTTTTTATTGATTTTTAATATGTAGGGTGGCTCCCGACCCCCACTGTTTTGAGACGTCTGTCTAATTCTGTCAACTTTTCATGTGGACTAGAATTTTTGCAGTCAAAGGCAAAAGAGGGAAAATTTATAGGTTTTAGATAGAAAAAATAGAGAGAAGAAATGAATAAGGGGCGCTTGATGATAAGTTTGTCGAATACTCACTTTTATAGTCCCAAAATAGCGTGTAATTATTTCCTGTCAGAAACGGCGGACATTTTGACTTCCATGATGGAAGAAACTAAATATTGATTCCTGCTAGAGATATTTTGCAATTGACTGTAATTTGGCGCGCGATTCAAAATCGAATTAAATTGACCAATGGGATAATTTCCCTAGCAGGAAGCCAACACGTGCTGCGCGCGCAGGGTGCCACTTTCGCAGCTGTCAATATTTAGTTTAGTCCACATGATAGCTTTATTTCTTTCCACAGATTTTGACAGTTTTTGACAGTTTGTTGACGGTTTTTACTTTCAGATTCCATCGCCCTTAATTCATTGTTGAAATCACATATCAATTTGACAGCTCTCTCTCTCTCTCTCTCTCTCTGCAATATCGTTGACAACTTTAAGTTGAGTATCAATTTTTTTTCGTTTTTTATAGGCTTCATTTTCCGTCCAGTGTGAAGCATCATCTTGTAGAGAGGACGTATCTATCTGGCAAGCTGAAAGTAATTTATTTGAATCTTTTGAAATGAAGTATTCAATGTCTTTATTCAGCAGTTCCTTATATTGTTTTCCTTCGATACGTTTATAATTCAAAAGGCCTTTCTTGGACTTTTGTGACAAAGCCTCCACCATTATATTTTTGGTTACTGCTGGAATGTCGTCGTCGAAAAACGCTAATGCAGCTGTTTCAGGCACAAGATACCAAAGATGGCCGCTCAACTTTTCTAAAACAGCAGTGGAAATTTCTCAATCCTGCTTTGCAAAAGAATGGATCAATTTTAACAATCCAAAGTCTTCTTTTGGCACTTAAATCAGTGGTAATAATGTTTAATAAGGAAATAAGAATTTTCAGAAAAAATATTCTATTTGTTTAAATAATTCAAAATGAATTAAACATTGTTAAACAAGATTCCGTTAGACAAATAGAAGTAATTTTTTTGAAAAAATCGTATTTTCAAAAAAATTATTTAAGCAAATGGAATTTATTTAAATAATTAAAAATTAATTAAACAATGTTGATAAATATTCCACTAGTGTAATAGAAATAATTTTTATAAAAAAACGAGAATAAAGCGCACAGAAGTCTCCAACGAGTCTTTATAATCTCCCGTAAAATTTTTCGAAACCCTAAAAAGTTATTCCAAAAACCCCAAAAAGTGATTTTTTCCTATGCAATTTACATGGGAAACTTCAAGTAAAACCGGCATGTGTTAAAATAAAAATTTAAACAAAAAATATGACGTTTGTTTTTTTCCGATTTCGACTCAAATTGGGGGAATCGAGACTCTCTAACATTAAAAAAATTTTTGCCATGCATTTTTAAACCACCCTAGTGAAGCATGGACTTTTCACCGACATGCTGCGTCTGAAAGTATTGTTCCCACGAGAAAGCGTGATAGGGGTAGAAAAATCCCACATTCTGAGATCACTATTTGAAGGGATGAATCTTTATACTTTCGGAGCTTGTAATTTATACGTGCCTCGAAAGCATGAATTTCACGAGTTTAACTGGTGAATTCATTCTTTAAGGGCATGTGTGTCTTACCATGTGAGCAGATAACCCCGTTTCTTCCACGATTTTTACTTTTTAGTAAAAATTGCACAAGTACAAATTGTGCAAGAAAAATGGTGTGATCTAAATTAGATAGTAAATTTAAATAACCCCATTTTTTCACAATTTTTACTTCAAAAAAATAGTAGTGGACATCCATTTGTGTTCGCGTTCTTGACGTATACCCACTATTATTTTTTTTTAAATGTAGAAATTGTGGAAAAAAGCAGGATTATCTAAAATTGCTCATATGGTAAGTAACTCATACCCTTCAATTCTGTATATTTCAAGCTTAGCTTGATGGCTAGGGCTAATGGTAAATTAGCATTTCGACCAAACATTAATTGGAATGTACTAAAGCCCGTGCCTTCGCGATTCATGGTATTGTAAGCCATACAGAGGAATTTAAGGGTATCGACCCACTGTACCTGCACGTCATGAATTATAGTTTTTATCAGATCTTTGATAGTTGCATGAGTTCTCTCTAGGGCTCCGTTGGATATAAAAAATATATAAATATTAATATAAATATCAATACTTATATAAATATTGATATTTTGAACTCTTCATAATCCACCTCCCTTGCGCATGGCAAAATAATATTGCAGGGATGTATTCTCAAAATGAGCATAAAAGGGGGACAGCAATTGTTTTTAAAAATAGATACATGAAGTATGTACATTACAATACTTCCAAAATAAAAGGACGGAGATTACAAAGTTAGAAAACTTTTCTGTCAAAGATATATTCAATATGTCAAAAATTCAATTAAGAAGAGGCGACCTCTACGATTCTACGTAAACGTGTACTATATTTTTAAAACTAATTATTATGAACATTATATTGAATACAATATAATTCAGTGCCCCTTAATTGATTCTCCATTGAGAAAAAAAATCTACTTACCTTTTCATAAATTAACACGAAACGCCACACACGGGTCTGAGAGATCCTGCACAATTCGTATTTTGACGTTCCATGTGTACGTCTTTTCAAAGCCACTAACTATTGAATATACGGCGTCAGGATATTTCAGATTTTTTTCGTGAATAGTTAAATTATTTACATCAACTAAACTAGGAGATTTACTAGTGGGAAAAATACCACTCTGTGTGCCTGACCCATTTGTGCCGTTCTAGGGTTAAAATTTTTTTAAATGTGTATTTTAAAATTTTTTTGAATTTGATGAAATCCTTTAAGCTGTCTTGAAATCTTGTAATAATGCTTGAAAATTCTTAAACTGGCTTAAACTCTTAAAAATCCTTTGAACTTTTTTAAAATTTCTTGAAATTCCTTATGTTCTCTTAGAATTTCAAGGAAATTGCTTATAAAATTTATGAAAATTTCAAGAAAAATACTTTTAAATTCCAAAAGATTCTTTGTAATTTCTAAAAAGCGTTTTAAATTTCTTTAATTGCACAATACATTTTTTTTTAGAAATTTGGTATAAGATTTGGAGGAATTGTAAGATATCAAAAGATTTTTTCAATGGATTTTAAGGGATTGTATGAAGTTTCAAGAGATTGTGACGAATTTTAAATGATTTTGACGACTATGCGATGATTTTAAGAGAGTTTAAAATTCCTGATGAAGTTTTAAGCTATTTTAAGGGCATGTGTTACTAACCATATGAGTAAGTTTAAATAACCCGGGTTTTTTTCTATAATTTTTACATTTTCAAAAAAATTTTAGTCAACATCTGTTCGTGTTCACGTTCTTGACAGATGTGGACCATAATTTTTTTGAAAACGTAAATATAGAAAAAAAACCCAGGTTATTTAAATTTGCTAATATGGTAAGTAACACATGCCCTTAAATTTTGTCTGCGAATTTAATGTATTTCACGAAATTTTAAAACATTTCATGATATTTCAATCTTTCAAAGAATCCTTAAATTTGAGATTCGCTATACAATTTTAAATTTTATCCATTCTAATTTCTTCTTAAATTTTCAGGTCTCACCTTTCTATTAAACATATCTGAAGCAGATTTGTATCAAAATTTGTCTGTGAGAATCGACACAATGGGAGGACGAATTGTCTCTCGGACTTACGCAGGAATTCCGGATTTTGGAGTTGTTCCTATATTTGGCGATATCTTAAAATCTACGGTCAACGAAATAGTCACCGAACTTTTCATTGTAAGACTTTAATGGTGTTGGATCCAAATTCTAACAATTGAATTAAATATTCGCGTTTTCAGGATGTTTGATTCTGATTCGATTCTTTGAAGCTCGATCTTTTTCGTCTAAAATATCGATTATCAAGAATCGATTTAAATCGATTCTCTACGAGTTGATTCTTTTCAAAATATATTCTTTTCCCTGAAGATCAATATTATGACCTTCATATGATTCAATATTATGATAAATATTATATTATCAGAGGGCAGATCGGGGGGTTATGAGACGGGTTTTGTTTTTGGATCAAAAATATAATAGAAAAGCCATTTTTCTGCCCATTAAATTTTTTAAACTATTATTTATTGTAACTTCACTTATACAAGAGATTAATTAGTTGAAATTTTAGAAAGATGTCTTAGTTTTGCCTGCCTGACCAAAAGTTATTTTTTCTGGATTTTTGAAATGTTTGAGGGGTTGTGAGACAGAAACTTATTAGAAAGAAAATGTCCGAATTTCATCAAAATAGTTTCTATTTTAATCTTTAAAAAGGCTTTCTTTGCAGTCTACAATATAATAAAGTTGAAATAATTTGAAAGTGATGATAAAAAGGCGAAGAAAAAGAGAACAAAAAAAAAACTATGCATTACTTAACAATTAACAATTCAACACTGAATTCATACAAATATTAAAAATAGCATTAAACTCTGGATTGTGTATAAAAATGTGATATACGGCCGCTATAAAATACATATGATTTTACGTTCATAGATTACATCATGTCTCATAATCCCCCAAGTTACGCACTTGTGACGATTCCACGTGACCATCTCTCAACCAATCAGATCACGAATAAACTGCCGACACTCGACAGGTCGTCTATTTTTTAAGAAAGGATTCGTTTCGCGTGTCAAAAGGCTACTCACCAAGGAATGTTTTGTATACATGCACTGTTATAATTAGTTTGTAAAACAAAGTGAAAACACTGCAAACGTGAACAGTCTACAAAACTTTCGATCATACTATTGAAGTCGTGATCTGGGAATAAACAAAGAATCCACATGAGTGTCACATTTATCATATGGAAATGGAGATTGAAAGCAAGCAAGAAGTTTAACATTCACCCGGTATATGTCACGCTTTTCATTTCAGAGCTGTAAGCGTGTCTCACGATTAGGGTTTCTGTTTTCTCGACCTTTTTTATTTCTCGAGGTACGAGAATTCTCGACCAAGATTTCTCGAGTATCTCAAGAAATTTTGAACTTTTTAATAAAACACGATTTTATTTTAAAATTTTGACTTTATTCGTATTACAAATTAGACTGATTACTTTGATCAATTCAATTAAATGGTAAATTTTTAGTTAGTACATGTTTAGATAACTATAAAAACCTGTTTTAACGAAACAAACATTTTGCTACCAACTTAAATTAAAAATGCTTTTAATATTTATAAACTATTATTTTACTAACATCACAGTCTGTCGATGAAATAATTCATATCAACTAAAACTAACCCCGCAAAATAATCACAAAAAAATCAAATTTTCATTCAACGCTGTATCCTTATAAAATAGGTTTCCAGACATACAAGATGTTTTTTTAGTTATAGTAAAAAAAGAAAGTAGCTGAATTTACCATTTAAAATAATCAACTTGTACTCTGAATGCATTTTTCTTGGAATTTAATACGTTTTAATATTTCCAATTGTAACTCTTACAATTGAACAACAGGGTTTGCAATTTTCTTCCCTAAATTTTAGGGAAAATGCGTTCAGAGCGCAAGTTGACTATTTTAAATGATAAATTCATCTATTTTCTTTTTTCCCCGTCTCAACTAGAGATAAATTTCTCCAGAATTCTCGAGCAGAAACTCTACTCACGACCCCCCATGTCTCACAACCCCCCAATCTCCCCTATTATATTCTTTATTTTTTTACATTCTCATCAGAGAATGTATTAAATTTGTGTAAAATTTGACCCTCCTCCCCATTTTTTGTCATTTGTCTACGTTTTGTGACCCCCTGAATCCGACAAACATGTTTTTACCAATGTCTGTAGATTTTTAGTTTGTAAGCACGATAACTTGCGAAAGAATTGACTGATTGGATTGGCCATTGGTATAATCTTTTAGTGTCCTGAAATGAAGGTCAAGTTCGTTAGCCAGCCATTTTGGACTAAAATTAAAAACTTTTGATCATTTTTGAAATTTTTGAAATTTTTTTTTTTTTGATTTACAAATTCTGTTTACGGATATTCGTAGTACTTCAATACTCGAACTATTTATCATTATGACTTTTTTTAGATAAAACAAAAAATTGTCAGATTTATAACATTTCTAAAATTTCATAAAAAAGAAATAAAATTAAAAGTTTAAGCTAAATAACTAACGTTATTAAAAAAAATTAATACGTGACAAACGTTCCTTTTTATATGACCTACAAGACAGGTATAACAATGTTTTGAATTTAAAAAAAAATTGAATATTCAAAATTTTTGTTTATTTACAAATGAGATTATTAAAACCTTTAATGAGGTTTTGATAGAAAATCTATGGTGAAGTGGAAGTGCACTGATTACAATGTGTTCCTTAAGGTAAATAGAGCGAGGCGTATGAATATGCCCCAAATTCTATTTTCCCTAAAATTTATTTGATTGAAAATCAGTTGATCGAATAGCAATTTGCTATAATTTTTATATTTCCGAACTATTGTTTGACATAATTTTTATTTTATTGAATTATAATTTGACATAATTCTTATAATACCGAATTATTATTTAACATAATTTTTATTTTTCTTAATAATTATTTGTCCTAATTTTTATTTTTCCTAATAACCATTCGACATGACTTTCATTATCCCGAACTGCCATTTGTCATAATTTTTATAACACCGAATTACTGTTTAGCATAATTTTTATTTTTCCGAACGAGCATTTTACCTATTATGACAAACAGTAAATCGATATTATAAAAATTATGACAAATGGCAGTTCGGGATAATGAAAATTATGTCGAATGGTTATTCGGAAAAATAAAAATTAAGACAAATGGTTGTTAGAAAAAATAAAAATTATGCTAAATAATAATTGGGTATTGTAAAAATTATGGCAAATTATAATTCGATAAAATAAAAATTATAGAAAATTGCTGTTCGACCAACCAATTTTTAAATTTGCATCTAAAATGGCTAGCTAACGAACTTGACCTTTCTTTTAGGATACTCAATGTGTTAATAGGTAACTTCTTTCGAGTGTTATCGGGATTACAAACTAAAAATTTTCAGACAGATGGACAGAGAGACACATTCATAAAAACACATTACCATATAACCTTAAAATTTCTCAAAATTCCTTTAAATAATATTTCGAAATCCTTTTTTCTTTAATTTTTTTAAAGTAAAATATTATAAAAAATTATTGACATTTGAGTTATAGGATAATTTTTGATAATTCTCGGTTTAAAAAAACTTTTATAGATAATTGATTGTAACAAACTATATTTTATAAGGCTACATGCGTATGCACGACTGCTAGAATTATTTCAAAATTGAAAGAAATGTGGGTTAAATTTTAGATTTCCAAGCAATTGATACCAGGATAGATTTACGTATTTAGCAATAATTGAATTTCTAATAGGCAGGTAGGATGAGATTGTGAAAAGACAAATAAATTTAACAGTCAATTATAACCAAATGTCAAAATACAAATAAAGTCCAGTATCAATAAGTTTCACACTCACTCACTATACGACCGAAAAAAAGGTGAAGCGGCAGTCAATAATAGAACGCGTTAATAGCTTACGAACGTTAAATTCACAATGCAAAATAATATAAATTCGAGAATAGGAATGTATAGGAAAGCCTGGCATTAAATTGTTCAAAAATGACATAAAAATGTGCATACAATAAATTAATTGATCAGACAAGCAATAAAAAAGACATTAAATTTCACAAATAGAGTACCAGAATATCATCGGAAAAATATATGCTGTTGGTAAAACGGCCTACATAATTTAAATACGATACCACATGATCCATGATAAGAATGAGGTGAACAAGAGGTTTCGCTATGAGTGGAAATAGAATTCAAAAGAATCAAAAGGTCGATCACAAATAGCTTCCCAAGATTTATCAATTTATATTGCTGTCCTTCTATCCATCAAAGGCTCAATTAGATAACTTGGACCGCCATATCGAAATACGTGTAGAATAAATGGCCCCACCAACCAGAAGTACGTAGGCACACAATAAATCAATATCAAAATGCCACCCTAGAAAATATCAAGAAAACACACACTTAGCACACACCTTTTTACATTATTGCAAAAATTTATTAAGAAACTCAGAATTAATACCTCTCAGTTCTATTCGTTGAGCAATGGAAAGTTTCGGGGACCTTGATATTTCCACTCTGATTTTGGGTCAACAATCGGGTTTTACAAAGAATCCCTGTTTTTTGTGTCTTTGGGACAGCAGAGATAGAAAAAAAAACAACACGTACAAAAAGATTAGCCAAAGCGAGAAGATTTCCATCCCGGATCCAAAAATATAATACGTGAACTGTTATTAGATCCTTCAAAGATTTTGCTTCCGCCTCTTCATATCAAACTTAGTCTGATCAAACAGTTTGTCAAAGTCTTGGACAAAGTTGGTAACTGTTTTCAATATTTGGGAAAGAAATTTGCAGAAATCAGTGATGCTAAATTGAAAGAACGTATCTTTGATGGCTATCAAGGGAGATGGGATATAAATATGATGGTAAATGTTTGCTGGTCGCTTAAACGGTCAAAACAGCCAGACACTTTGAAAAGAAAAAGAAATCCTCTACGCAGATCTTTCGACGACAAAAGGGTTCGTTACAAAAGAAAAAAAAGAGTGACCTATCATAGACCTATCACACATTAAAAATATTCATAGTTCTTTGTTTTATTTATTTTCTCATGCATTTATATATTGTCACTGCAAGAAAGGTGAAAAAAATTCAAAAAAAATCTGAAAACTGAAAAAACATTAAAAATTTATAAACTGAAAAAAAAATTTTTTATATTATATCTAGGCGTAAAATTTCCCTTCCTTTCCGAATCTGCAGCCAAAAATCAATTTTTTGCAATATTTACCGGTTTGACCTTGAATTGACCTTGATAGTCATTCGATAGGGTCAAATGGACATCAAATTCTGATTCAGAGACACCAAAAACGTATCGTTATGGTCTCACATGACCATGTTTTTTTTAATTTTCGATACCGTGTAAACTTTATAAATAACGTAAATAACCTCTAATTGATCTATGAGGTCTTGATTGAAAAAATTCGGTAAGACCATATCTGGACGTAAAATTTCCCGCTCTTTCCGAATCTGCAATCGAAAATCTATTTTTATCAATATTTATCGGTTTGACCTTGAATTGACCTTGATAGTGATTTGATAGGGTCAAGTGGACCTCGGATTCGGATTCAGAGACCCCAAAAACGTTAGGAATAGTGGTCATTTCTAATAAATTTTTTTTGTCTATTTGAGTTTCAATGGACCTAAATTATGACGTGGTCGGAGTAAACGAACAACAGATTCGGACTCAGCGTGTCGTAAAACATAAGGGTATATGGATCACTTTTCTGTAAAAAGACCTTTTTTTGTGTGCCTGTGTAATCAAATGATTCTAGAAACGCGTAACTCAAAATTACCGCCTCATAATATAATAAAAAAATTGCAGTCCGCTAAAAATGTATTCATGATTATAAATACTTATATAATCATTAATCGTTTTGGTAAACATATATAATTCTTTTCTTTCGTCGCCAGGACATTCTAACCTCTCCTGTAAATATCTTAGAAAATATTTCTAAGTTCCCCTAAAAAAATCTTGTCACATGAGATCTCTTCATCGTCCGCGCTCGCTACAGTGACAAATTGTTGCTCCCACTTTGAGAACATTCCGAGAGACCCCCTACTTTTTTATACGAGCCAATGCCCGGATCACCTTAGGAAGGGGAACTCCCAACCGGATTTATAAAAATCTGAGCCAAAGCACGAACATAGAGCCAGACTCGGTCTCGGTCAACCATGTAGGAAGAAATGACAAATTTATTGATCTTTGGCGCGCGGGTGGAGTGGCAGTGAGGAGAGCAGAATTAGCTTTCATGCCCATCGCAGATAGCGCTACTTTGTAGCGCGAAAGTGCGGAAGTGTTTGAAATTGTTTTCTGTTGTTGTGGACTGACACTCCTGTCCAGTGTCTCCAAATCGTGGGATTTTTTGGCCCTCACTCTACGACCTACGAGCTCATGCTATCTTTCTCTATCAATAGGTTCGTGACTGTTGCTAGAGAAAGATAGCATGAGCTCGTGGGTCGTAGAGTGAGCGCCGAAAAATCCCACGATCTGGAGACACTGCTCCTGTCACTTTACGAGATTTTACTCCAAAGAGAAAAAAGGGATTGGAAAAATTGTGCAGTGAGTGGTTTTGGTTGCAGGAAAGTGAACCAAAAGGATTTAATAGTACATAAGTTTCCAACCCGACGTGAAATAGGCGTTCAGTGGGTGCAAAAAACGGGAAATGAAGAATTAAAAAAGTTACCGTATGAGACTATAACCTCAAAACTGTTTTTCATTTGCCGTAATCACTTTAATTTTGAATTTGTAAATTGTCCATTAAAAATTCAACAACGAATTTATTCAAAGATTTATTTACTTCATAATTACAGACTATACTTATTTATCTTTTAAATTCGTAAAATCGGAATCTATGTGTAATTTCGATTTTTTAGTACAAAGCTTATTTTTAATGAAACAGTTTCTGTTATTATTTATACATTAAATATTTATAAATATCATTTTTAGCAGTATCATTCTGTATAGCAGTGTTAATTTTTTAAACAGAAATATGCAGAAATATATGTACTTCTTAAATCACTCATCATACTTATTTTCTTCAATAAAAATAAAGGCAAAATAAAGTGAATGAGAAACATAAAATGAGAAAAAGAATGCTTATTATAAATAATTTCGCGTTTCTTATTCGTTTCATTTTGTCTTTATTTTTATTTTTCTAATAAATTATTTTAACTGAAAAAAAGTAAATAAGGAATATATACATATATAAGCACTAACACATGGACGATCTTTTAGTTCTCATACCCATCGCAGTGGTGCTGAATATCGCCGTTTATTACCTACACAGCTGACCGAGCACCGAGCCTGCATAGAGCAGTCTGTCCCGGACTGGTCCCTAGCCATGACCTCCCTGGCTTCTCCAACCAGCGGAACGTATTCCAACATTGCTCATATAGCTGAGTCTACCCATTACGCACTATCCCTGTGAAAGCTACTTACCCCTCTGGCGCCACCCAGACGCGACTACCCATGCAACCACAACCTTGTAATAACTTAACACCAAACATTCCCATTAACCTTATAATAACTTAACCCCAAACATTCCCATTTACCTTGTAATAACTTAACTTCAAAAAAATTCCGAAAAAAATACAAAATGGACGACTTTAAAATTTTTCACCTTTTTTTTTAACTGTAAATTGTTTTAAAAAGGGGATCGAGAAGGCCATTTAACTGTACCATCAATTTTGACCTTGAGTTCAATTGTCAAGGTCATTTGCTTCAAATGCGCTTAAAATGCACGTTCGGTGCGTTCGAGATGCTTACTTTGTTTTGCGTTTTTCGATCTGTTCTGGGTATTTATAACCAAAATAATGATTAACCCAGCAATACTACATATATTTATTATAAGAATTTGCACTTTTTAGAAAATCAATTTTTCAAAAATGTTCTTTGGTACTAACCCCTTAAAATTATTTCTCCCTTCCTATAATTTTAATCACATATTTTGAGTCACATCCACACTCGGATATCAAAATAAAATTAAATAAAAAATATTTTTATTTAATACATTAAATTTTCTTTCCTTTTTTAACTTCTTTTGAAATCTGGTATTTCTGGAGTCCTAATTTTAATTTTCTTGAAAATGATTTATAATGTTTATATATTTTTACAATATATTCTCAATATATTAAAGTTTTGAAATATGTGAGAGAAAAAGTTCAATTTTTTGAAACTTAGTTACCAGACTACCCCCTTAAGTTCTTTAAAATAGCTTGAAATCCTTTTAAAATTCTTTAAATCAACTCAAATCTCTTAAAACTTCTTATAATATCCTTTAAGATGTTTTGATATCATTAAAATCTTGTAGAATCTCTTGAAAATTATTTAACTCCTTAGAATTCTTTTAGAATCTTTGACATTTTTTTATATAATTTAAATACCCTCGAAAAACTTAAAAGTATTCTTTAATTACTTGAAAATGTTGAAAATTTTCTGAATTCTGTTGAAAGTCCATAAAATTTCATTAAATTTACTTAAAATCTCTTACATTCTTTTGAAATTTGAATGCTTGAAGTTTTCAATCGCTTACGTATTTTGATTTTACAGGATGATTGTGTGGACAAGGATGAATTTGTTCAGGTTGAATATTATCATCGCCCTATTCTTTTGAAAGGAATTGCTCAACCTTTGAAGGGATGTGTGATTGCAATTAGTACTTATTCCGGACAAGAAAGGCCTTATCTCCAACATTTGGCTGAAGCTTTAGGAGCAGTGTATTAAAATTTTTAGTTTACAATCCACTTTCTAAACTCTCGTTCCAAAGTTCTCGATGATGCTTATCGATTTTAATTTCAGACATCAAGACACATTTGCGCGAAAGACAAATTTGGAGAAAAATACTCACGCCAGCACACATTTAATTTGCCCTGCGCCTGAAGGACAAAAGTACAACGCAGCTGTTAAATGGAAACTTCCAGCTGTTAAGGCCGACTGGCTTTTAAAGTGTGCGGAGAAATTGGAATTTGTGAGCGAAACTCCTTATCTTGTGGGAGAAACGATGGGTAAGCTTTAAAATTTTTACATTTTCATCAGAGAATGTATTATATTTTTGTAAAATTTGACCTCCCTCCTCATTTTTTTATTAAATCTACACGCTTTGTGCATATTGGTTTCACCAATATGTCTGCCTGCTTCGGTAGTGTGTGTTTGTGTAGATTTTTATTTTTTGTTCACGATAACTTTCGAAAGAATTGACCTATTGAATTGGCCTTTGGTATACTCTTTTAGTATCCTAAAATGATGGCCGTGTTCTTCGACCAGCCGTTATTGATGAAAATTGAAAACGTTAGAACATTTTGAAAATTTAAGAAAAAAAAATTAATTTAAAGCCAAATAATGCATAATACGAAAAAGAGTCAAAGGATTAAAAATATATCTTTGTGAACGCCCTACAAGATACAGTGAAAATTATAAGATCATGATTATCGGTCTTTAAAAGATCTAAAAATTCTGCCATTGCCATTTTTTAATATGATTAATAGTTATTGTTTTAGTCATAAAAAATATATTTTTTTTTAATTTTAAAGCAAATTGCAAGGTTTGAATGAGATTTAAGAATAATATCTAACGAAAATCTTTGGCACTTTTTTGAAAATAGGTTTTTTAAGATCAATAGAACATTACATTAATTAATTTTCTCTTAATTTTAAGATATTTAAAATTATTTCCAGAGATTTAATTATTTTTTTTATTTAATAAGGTATATGTTCCAGTAATCGTGTGAAGCGCGAGTGCTCTGATGAGAAAGTATTCCTGAAGTTCGATAGAACCTTAAGTAAATTAGTAACACATGCCCTTAAATAAAAGTATATGGGCAAGTATATAGTAAATAACTTTGCACATGCGCGCAGTTTGCAACAAATATTGAAACAAATAAGTTCATCAATTTAATTCAATTAATATTATTTTTGAAATTGAAGGTGAAATAGGATTGTTTTTCCGTCTTAAGGGCATGTATTACTTACTCGATCCCTACCTTATTACATTCTCATCAGAGAGAATGTATTAGATTTGTGTAAAATTTGACCCCCCAGTTTTCGTCAAATGTCCACGTTTTGGGACCCCCTGAACCCGAAAAACATGTTTTTACGAATGTGTCTGTCTGTCTGTCTGTAGATTGTAGTTTGTTAGCACGATAACTTTCGAAAGAATTGACCGATTGGATTGTCCTTTGGTATACTCTTTTAGTGTCCTAAAATGAAGGTCAAGTTCGTTGGCCAGCCATTTTGGATAAAAATTTAAAAAGTTGGAGCATTTTGAAAATTTTTGAAACCACATTTTTCTTAATTTAAAAATTCTAATGACGGATGTTCGTAGTACTCAAAATGACGAACAATTTTTCTTAATGACTTTTTTGGATAAAAAAAAAATTGAAAGACTTATAATATTTTGAAAATTCAAAAAAATGAAATAAAATTTGAATTAGTAGCCAAACAACGCACGGTATGAAAAAAAAAGTCTAAAGATGAAAAATGTTTCTTTTTGAACACTCTATAGGATAGGCATAACAGCTTTTTGAATTTCCTTAAAAATCGAAAATTCAAATTTTGAGCCAAATAACGCGAGATACAGAGAAAATGATAAGAAACATAATTATTGGTCTTAAAGAGATCTACAAGTTCTCCTGGAACCATTTTTCAACAGGATGAGTAGTTTTCGTTTTAATCATGAAAAATATTGTTAAACTAAGCCGAGCGCGAAGCGCGAGGTTTAAATGAAATATCGAGCGCAAGTGCCCTGATGAGAATGTGCTCCTTAAGGTCGATAGAACCTTAAGTAAATTAGCTTTCGTTTGCATTCCATTCCATTTTGTAGTAATTTAAAAATAAATAGGTGCAAACGTCCCGAAGGGCGCAAGCGCGCAACACGAAGCGCGACGTGTGTATGAGAATGTGACCGCGTAAGCAGGCAGATTTTTTTCTCTGTAACGTTACGTCTACATTTATTGAGATACCACATTGAAAATTTCTATATTTGAAGCTAAAGCCTTAAGGTACGTTTGTCTGGTCCTAAATATTGACATTAAAAAAATTTTTTTTTATTTTTACAAAAATTTAAGACCAGACAAACATACATTTGCATATTTTCTTCAATTTTATAAATTTTCAACTTGATATCTTTATAAATTTAGACGTAGTGTTAAAGAAAAAAAAATGTCGGTAAGGTAGGGATCGGGTAAGTAATACATACCCTTAAATAAAAAAACTTCTTTGTCCAAAAAATATTTTCAGACAAGTAATTCTACAGAAAAAAGTAATGTTTTTCTATTATTTGCCTATTTTTTGTAATATTTCAAAATATTCTGAATTAAAAAAAAATGTTTATACAAAAGTTATTCCTTTAATAAAAACGGAACTTTTTTGTATAATAGATTTTTTTAAGCATTTAACTTTTGAAGAAAAATCGTTTTTTACTTTTTTTAACGATAATTTTTATATAATTCACATGATTTTTGAAGCACTCAATTTTCCTTTTGGGGACGTATTGTGGCAACCGAAATACACTAAATCCAATAGAAAATTTGATCTTATCTCGATACGCGCGATTTGTACAGCTGCTGGCGTTGGAGTGGACATTTTCGCTAAAAATTTGGAGTGGACACTTTAGCCTTAAATTGGGCATAACTTTTGCGTGCACTGCAATTTTAATTTCCTACGTGGTAAACTTCTTCGCCCCAACATACTGCTTAATTTCCGTTAGCAGAGAAAAGTGTGCTGCTAATGGCAGCCAAAATGTAGCAAAAAATCCAAAGATTTTTGACCTAGGTAGTTGTGCGCATTTTCTGTAACTCCAGACCCAGGGTGGACATTTAAATTGTGAAAGCGGTGACACGACTTTGAGATATTCTTGCTGAGTTATAAATCAAAGCACAGTTTCAAATCAATGAAATTTCAGTAGCCTATGTTCCACTGAACTAGCATGATTTTTTTAGAATTTTCAAACCGTGCGTGGAAAAGCTGTGAGCATGTAAAACTGATGGTGACAAATATTACATAGGTATATTTTTGGGATGTTATTCACCGAGGGTTTCTGTGATGACTGTAAGCTTTTGTTTCTATTTTAGGGAGTTTGTCTGTAAATTTTTGTTTGGTTAAACTTGTATTTAATATTCAGATTTGCCTATAATGCAACGGTGACAGAAAGTTAACACTTTTCATGGATACGCCCATATAGCAGCGAAGAAGGTTGGTGAACGAATACAAGCGCGCGAAGTGTGATGAGAATGTGTGGTCACAATGGTACCCCTAGCTATAAATATCACTTGTCATAATAATTATTTGTACTAATTCCCACATTACATAATTTTTATTTGTTCGAAGTGTAATTTGTCATAATGTCTTTGAGACAATCTCCGTTTATACGAATTATTATTTATTCTATTTGTCCTTTATCATAATTTTATATTGTCCCAATTTGCATATAACCTAACTTTTACGTTTCCGAATTGTCAGTTTATATAATTTTTAATTATCCTAATCTTCACTTGACGTAATTTTTTTTCCTAATATTCATGTAACCTAATTTTTATTTCTCCAAATTTCTAGTCATAATAACCACTTATTCGAATGTCAAAATGAACTAATTGCTATATCATTGAATTACAGTTTGTCATAATTTTTATTTTCTATAAATTTCATTCAACCTAATGTCTATATTTCCGAATGTCCATGTGCCATAATCTCTATGCAACATAATTTCCATCTATCCTAAACGATTTACGGTCATTTTTGAAGTGATTGATTTCCATCTATATGAATTTTGTCTGGATGGTAAATGAAGTGGAGATGGCGCTGTAAGCCACTTCTTAGCACATGAAAAAAAGTAGGCGCTAAATTTAAATCGCATCATATAAAACCTCATTTAAATTTAGCGCCTACTTTTTTTCATGTGCTAAGAAGTGGCTTACAGCGCCATCTCCACTTCATTTACCATCCAGACAAAATTCATATAGATGGAAATCAATCACTTCAAAACTGACCGGAAATCGTTTAGGACAGATGAAAATAATCAATAGCTTCTTCTGTAGTTAATTGTTGTCGGTATTGTAGTGTGTCATAAATTTAACTGTTAAGTGGCTTTTATAGTGAGAATAAAACTTCATTTGACACTTTAAGCACTTGGGTTTTTGGATTTTTATTTCATTGCAATCAAGAACTGATGTTACAGCTTGATATTTTTCAAAACAATTAGACATATTACGTGGAATTTCTTCCTTTGGTACTCTACGAATTACTGACTGTACTATAGATGCAAGTTTTTTTTATCTCTCATAGAAAATGTTTTTAATGGTCAAATCCGTAACAGATTTGGAAAAAAACTGACATTGCAGCAAATGGTATATCTAATTTTAATTTTTCAGTGTTTAAAAGCATACAATCACGAGCTCTTAATGACCGCTTTCCTTACGGAGGATACGTAATTCATCCATTATTTTTGTTAACTCATCAAAAATTTCAAAACTTGTTATGTTGCACAGTGATATCAAATCCTTTTCAGATTGAATAAATGATGAAAATTTAATATTGGAATTATCAATACACACTTGACACTCTTATCTTCACTAAACTCTGTTATTTTACTTTCATGAAACATAGCATCTGATTCACGTTGCAATACTTCATAGTTCTCGTCATGATATTCCGGTATTGGATTCGCTACATGTCGATTTGTTTCACTTGAGTTTAAATCCATTACACTGATACTTGAGTTAAAATGACTTTTCCATGCTTCTTACACGAGTTCTTCATTGTTATTATTTAATTTCTGCATTGTCCTACGCTTTGCAGGCTTACTTTTTATATTTTCTATTCTTCATTGGCTTCTAACCTAAAAATATATTTATTTATTATTTCATATATGTAAAAAATATATACTAATGAATATATGCATGTGTGTAGTCTGTCAACTTACAAGTCTTTCTTTTCTTTCTTTTATTGAAGTTTCTTTCTGTGATGTAGATCTTTATGACTCTGTTGGCACAGCATTTTTTTAAAACACAATGTTGTACACCTTCATCTATAAATACAAAATTAAATCAGAATGGTTGTTAAATTTGGCTCAAAAATTAATTAAAATAGAAATACGTTACAATTTACTAGGAAAGCCATAGTCATCTGCATTAAAAAACGTATTACCAAGTTCTTTGTTAACCTCTCTTACACCCAATATTCTTAATCTTTCAGCTCGTTTATCTCTTACTTCATTAAATCCAAACAAATTCACTCTTATTTTAATTCTAGTTTTTGGAAGTTTACGAAAGCTTTAAGTCTTATGCGAATTCATTTTGGAGTCACAACCTTTCACACAACACTTTTTCCGACACTTTGTTTTTCGATAATCTAGGGATATTATAAAACCATAATCGTACAGTACTTTTTTCCCTTGAGTGTATTTAAAATCATGCAAAATATCTTGAAATCTTGTTAATTCCGAAATAACTTGATAGACGCTTATTGCATTTGTCATTTTTCTAAGGTGTGAAATTTTTGTATTTCAGTACCGGACTCACGAACCGCTGAAATTATGAGGCCACCTAAAACTACTCCACTTAAAATGACTCCTATCTATGTAAGGAATATTAAGGTATGTATTAAATTTTCTCAGCTTTCTATTCTTTTATGAATATTTGAGAGATTTATTTAAGAATTAGATATCTTTTTGTTTGCTAATTTTCTTACATAGAAGATCAGCAAGGTTGCGTATGCCTAGGCATTACAACGCAATTACAATTTCGGTTGTAACAAAGTTCACACGAAAATTGAATAAATGATATGGTTTATTAAATAAAGAAGAAAATTAAATTTTATAACAGAGTACGTTAAACGGGTTTAAATAGTTCACTATCAGTCAGACTCTAACGCTCGAAATCAATTCTCGCTTAATACACGCGTTCATTCGTGTTCGCTCATTTACGCTCGATTTCGCTTTGCTTCACTTTATCTCAAAAGACTAATGATTTCTCATAATACCTACCGACCTCTATATAAACTTTTATAGTTTCGGCTGTAAGTTAAAAAACAAAATATAAATGCTTAACACTCGGTCATCCTAAGTAAATTGCTGTTCCTCGAGCAATGCAAACACATACAATAATAACTATACGCGCTACGATTAATTGATAGGTGCGGCGAGGAGGGAGTCTCTCCTGGGCTCCGATCTGAAAATTGCTCTCTCTTGTCTCGACCGTGTACGTAAAAACGCCTTTTGGCAATTTGTTTAGTATTTGTCCGGTAGAAGCTTTTCACCGTGAGTTTTGTGGGCTCTTATGCCAATTTGTTATTTGATCGTCTCGATTAATTAATGGGGAATCGTCACTAGGCGATTAGCCATTTAGTCGTGGTTCAGTGTAGTGGGAATTTATCTTTTCCCAGGTTCCAAGCGCTGATGAGCACCTCTGCTGAGAAATGTTTAATTTGTAAATAATGAAGGCACCATTAAAATTGAACAAAAGTTTATCATAATTAAACAGTCAATTCACTACGACGGCATGGATAAATTGTATATTTACGTTGCCGGCGGTCGCAAACTCAACTCAAATTAAATATGTTAATCTAATCCTTAACACTATAATAAAGCTCAAACTTAAGGTACAAAACATGTAACGAGTAGTACTGCTGCCTATATATCTATCTATATTATAAAAAGATCTCGCCGCCGCCGCCGCTGTATCAGGAATTGAGATGGGTCACGTGACATCATGAGAGGTCACGTAACCTCATAAGAGCAAATGGGATCCCTCATGAGGACCCTCATTGTAATAAATGTATTATTCTATTGAAAAACATTTATCCCTCTAGATCACGTGACCTCATGAGTGGTCATGCGACGCCCAAGAGGAAACGGGACCCCTTATGAGGCCATGATGTGACTCCTCTCGATCACATGACCTCATTAAGGGATTCTAACGGAGTTTAGGTAAGGTTTAGAGTCTCAACCCCAAAGGACCTCATAAGACCACTATTAGACTACCATAAAACCCTATAAGACCCCAATAGGACCAAATTAGGTTAGGTAAGGTTTAGGTTTAGGTTAGTTCCATCTCCATCACAAACGATCATGTGACTCCATAACGACACGCCCTTTTTGACCGTCATGATCACGTGACCCTGATGAAACCGCGCCCCTTTTGGACCCATAGATCAAGAGACCCCTTAATTTCACTGCTGCCGCTGTATCAAGAATCTCATTAGAACCCTATAAGACCACCATATGCTCAAAATGAAACCCCATAAAGCCTCAAAAAGATAAAAATTCCATAAGACTTCAAATGATTACGATAATACCTCATAAGACAACATACAACTTCCATAATACCCCATAAAACCCAAATAAGTCCCTGAAAATCTCAAAAGATTAGGTTAGGTTAAGTTAGGGTCTCAACCCCATAGGACCAAAGAGACTACTATAAGACTACCATAAAACTCTATAAGACCACCATAAGACCAAATAGGATTTCATATGACTCCAACATAAGCAACGACGCATGAAAATGTGCTTGTGAAACTAGCTGTGAATTCGATCTCACGTTCCGTTGAACTATTTTTGTATTTTTTGTGCTAATTTTTTGGGCACTTTGCGTTAACGATTTTCCTCAATATTAAAAAATATATATAATTCTTCTTTCTCGAAACAAAGAATCTTCCGACCTCATGATTCATAAATTCGTTGCGTCGAGACGAATTGATTGATTTGTAGGATTAGTGTTATTATTTGAACCAATTTATGAAAAATTAAATATTTTCAAAATTACGAATAATCATAATTTCATTAACATTCAATTAAAAACACTGAGCAGGAGTGGGGGTAGACGCTCGCAAGGCTTGATGACGAAAGTCTGATAGAATTGTGCGTACGATACGCACACGTGTATAACCTCTCGTTACACATATGATACCCACCAATCATCTTACCCATTATTATGTGAGAGTAGGGAAATTGAGGAAACCGAGGCGATGAACAAGCATATATCAGTAGTGAATTCAGAAATCAGTTAATTCTCCGCCTGATGATAAGACCAACACGGCGCTGTTCTCTCACACTCAGAAAAATCTGAGAGGTAATTTTCTTAATTGAGGGGTAGATAACTACGAAGTTCCCATAATTTGGTTCTCTTCGGCTCCAACAATTCCTTGGACCATTGTACGTCAATATATCTGGATTTTGCAATACAATATCGAGTATCGTGAGTTTGCTAGCAACTCGTTTATAACTCGTATTTTTTACTTATTGTGTCATCGCACATTGCGAATATTGAATTTATTTATTACTGTGTTTATGTATGTTTGTACGTAATGTCAACAAATTGGTAGGTAACGATCTCATTCTCTGAACTAATAATTCTAAATAATTAACGCGTACGTTCTTCCATTTCCAAGTGGCATTCAGGTGCTTCAACCGGTGCTCGACTTAACGCACCAACGTGAGGTAACTTTTCTTCAGTTCTATGAACAATCTCAAAATCAAACTCACTAATAGAATTCGTTCATCTATTGAGGTAGAAAGGCGTCTGATTATTTGTGACAATTTTAAACTTGATATTTATTAGATACGAACCCAAACGTGAAATGGCCCAAATAATTGCCAGAAGTTCGAGTTTGCTAGAGTGGTAGCTTCTTTTTACGTCACTAGTTTGGCGGCTAATCGCATATACCCGTTGGTATTTTTAATCGGAAGCTTTTTGGAAAAGCATTTCACCCAAGTCTTTCGCGGTGGCATCGGTATGCAATTAAGTTGAAACCGACGCATTAAACTAGCTGTGAAGTTGGAATACGAAACTTTTACAAAAGAAACTTATATATAAGCCAATAAAATGATGTTCATGAGATAAGAAACGCATTGTTTAATATTTTAAATGACCCGGATGTTAAGTCAATTAGAAAAGTAATCGCTTTCCTCAAGCAGATCTTAGTAATAGGCTAATTCGACTATAAAATAGTTAATTAAGAAATTTAAACTCAAATTAGATCTAAAGAAGCTTAATTTCTTTGTATGAATCAGTCGCTTTTAGAACAAATAAATGCTTCTATATTAAACATATGCGGTTGGAGCCCAAGCCTGCGGGGCCTGTGACCAAGTAAGTAAGGAGGAACCTGTGTATAGGTGGTCATATTACCGTGGGAAGTTTCTTGGCTTTCGATTGGCTGAGATTTGAGTGCGGGCTTTTAAAATCTACCTATCATAAGCCAAGCGACAAATCAGCCAATCAGAGACTTCAAGACTTCTCCAGGTAATATGGCCGCTCTTTGCCCCCTTCGCAAATCAGCTGACGCATCCCCCTTGCCTAAGTTTGGATTTTGTGCTCCATCCATATATTCTTACATCCATGATTCGGTCAAATGAAGCACGTAGCGCATATGACGATGGAAGTCTTTCCAGCTTATGTTTACATTTACAAGAAGTATTGCCCTGAAAGTTAATTTAAAGTCTTTCGATTTTTAATTTTAAATATTTATGCTTGAAAAGAATTTTAAGGTGCATCTTTTTTTCCTGATACAAAAATTTGTAGGTTTTGTAGTTTTTGAAGTAATTGATAAAAAGTGGATGTGTCGATTCCACGCGTACCCTCTTTTGATCGCCAGAAGTTCATTTTATCGATTTTTTCGTAATTAAAATCGGTTTTGTGTGTTAGAAATCTAAGTGTGAAAATTTAAATATATTATTAATACGAAAGTTGGCACTAAAATAATTAAAAGGGGTGGAACACGGTGTATTTCCCCTGGATGTTAGTCAGGTTATGACAGCTGCTCTGAAAAATTCCATTTCTTTTACGTGCAAAAGATGAAGAAAATCTAAAAGCCTAGCAAAACAGCCATTCCAAGGGAAAATTTTGTGGTAAAAAGTGAACACGGTGTGTGCGAGAGAAATTTTTTTCAAGAAGATATTTTGTGGGAGCGAAAAACGTTTGCAGAGGATGGAGTCACTGTTCTGGGAGTGGCAAGTATAGATATAAAATATTTATATTTACAATGAATGATTGTTGTTTAATTTTAAGGTATTAATATTATTGTTTTTTATATAATAATGTTTCCATATATTTTATGGAACTGTTTGTGAGATATAAAATATAAGTGGTACCGCACGACAGTGTGCTGGTTAGGGTGGTCCAAAAACGCTTTTTTTCTACGGAGTCTCGATTCCCTCAATTCGTTTCTAAATCCGAAAAAAGAAAGTCCCTAATATTTTTTTTTTTTTATTAAAACACGTGCCGGTTTTGACTTGAAGTTTCCCATGTAAATTGTATGGAAAAAAATCACTTTTTGGAGTTTTTGAAATAATTTTTCAGGGTTTACGAATAAGTGACAGGAGATTATAGGAACTTATAGAGAACTATACACCAAAGAATTTCATGTATCACACATATGGGTTTTGTACCCCTAACACACCTCCAGGGGGCCTTGAAAACTACCCTTAAAAGATAAAATTACCATTTTTCATGAAATTGACGTTCTGAGCACTTTATCCTCGTTGTTTTTCTTAATAATTATCATTAGTATTAATCTATTGAAATATTTATTAACATTGTTTAATGAATCTTTAATTATTTTAAAAAATATCATTTGTTTAATGTTTTTTTTTTGTTGAAAATTTCGTTTTTTATCATAAAAATGTTTACTGTTGGTCTAATGGTATATTGATGAAATATTAGATAGTTAATTTTCAAATATTTAAACAAATAAAATTTGTTTAAACATTTTTTTTTAAATGTATACAATTGGACTATAATGGTATATTAATAAACATTGTTTAGTAAATTTCAATTATTTAAACAAATTAAAATAAATTCTTTACAGCTTTGAAAAAATTTTTCCAATGCATTTTTGGACCACCCTACTGCTGGTACATCCGTTTATCTTAATAAACTGATAAAGTATAAAAATACAGTACAGATTCAAATTATCAAAAGATTAAATAATTAAAATAATAGTTTAATTTAAACAAGTGAATGAAGAAAGTATCATTCATGCTTTTTATCATAAACTAAAGCGATATCTATATTTAAAAAATTCTTTTGTGGAAATATAAAAAATTAATTAAACACTGTATTTTAAGAAAAAATATCAAACACCTTATCTGAAGAAAGATCATCAATTTCCTGGATGTCCAAAATATGTTTCCAAGCCCATCCTTCTTATACGAAGATCACCACTGAAAAGAAAATGAGCTTCAAGTGGCAAAAATGAAATGATTAAAAAACAACGTATGATAGAAGTAGAGGAAGATTTAGGTTCTACCCATTCTTTAGACTCCGTCCAAAATTTCGAAAATCAATCTTTTGTCTTTCATAGTTCTGGCACTTCGTCCTGTGATAATAAAGCCTTTACAATGATTTTAGCCGACAGATTGGGATGAAAGTTCAGGGCGCCAAAATTAAAAACGTCTGCATAAAATCAGAAATTTTCACACAGGATCTCACAGTACAAATAAATATTTCTGGAAGGATGATAGAACTGGAAAAATTTGGTTTCAAAAGGAAAATTTTTAACAGTGAAGACGTTGAAAATATCTTAAAAGTTATAGATGAACATGTTGTCTGCAAAGGATGCCAAATTCCTGAAGAATGGGGTTCTATACATTCTTCTGTGAAAGATCCTGATAACGAGGGCACATACCGCCACAAAATGTGTTTGATGCTTTTACCCAAAAATAATTTAAAGGAAGACTGCTGTGATTACTGCTCAAGAGGCAGAAAGACTCTTTCACAGAAAATAATACGATTTCAGAAGAGCAATAAACAACGTATTGACCTTTCTAGCCTCACATCGATTGAACGAGCAAATATAAGAATACTGCAAAAACGGAGTGAAGCTTTGAAAAGATATTTGTCTCTAGCTAGGTCTCGTGAAAATGTTTATAAGACTAAGTTTAGAAAAGCGGAACAAGCAATGTCCCAAATGGAGAGACAACCTCTAACTCAAATTCTTCATGAAAAAAACATATTATCAAACGAGCAGCTTATCATAAATGAAATCTTGGAAGCCTCTAAACATAAAAATCGAAGACAAATACGGTATTCTTAAGAGTGGATTATGCTATGCCTGCTAGTTTTTATGAATCAGTCTGTCAGGTGACAGTTCTGTGCCAGTACCTGCGTTTACTTAAAAAGGGCAATTAATCCAACTATTTAAATATTGTCCTGTATGCCACAACGCTCTTTTTTCAAACGAAAATACTTCCAAATGTGAAATTGCTCCACTTTTAGACACTCATAGTGATAATAGTCTTGTTTGATAATAGTCTTTTTTTTTTGTTTCTCTAGTTAAAAGTTTGGAATCGTTTTTGCACAACAGGGCCGTTTGAATAACTGTTTCGATGTAACAAGTAATGACCTGATTTTAAATAAAACATTTAACCCTAGGCGGCTCCTATTGATTTTTCTACATTCACCGGCTCCTACGGGGGACATATGTCCCCCATTTGGATTCCCTGGGCACAATACTTTCCTCTCATCGAAGAAATATTTTAATATACACCATTCTCTTCGTTTTTTAATGCTGAAGAGAATGGTCTATGTAAAATTTTGTTTTATCGAAGTTAAGATGCTGAAAATAATGTTTAAACAAAATCAGAAAATCAGGCATATTTGCTCAGGTGAATAAGATGAACTTCGCGTGGGGGACATTTGTCCCCCGTAGGAGCCGTGTAGGGTTAAATATCCATGTACTGAACACAGCTATGACGTTTTTGGGTTTGTTATCAAGAACTATTTATCGCTTAGAATGAGACAGTTCGTTAAAGAAAGCGAAATTAAAGCTAAAAGGCGAAATTTTATTTTAAAAAAAAACTTAGTCGAGTTACTGAGGTTTAAACGACTTAAAGTTTTAAACTTTAAATAGTGTAAATACTTTTATTTTAATTCACGAAGTTTATTCAAATTAATCATTTGTTATTGTTTTAGGGTTCTACTGTCGTTAATAAATTGCTTATTTATATCAGCATATGACGTTGTTCTTATTTTCATTTTCTTTCCCATTAAATCAATTCCTTACCCCAATATAAAATTAGAATATCTGTTATTTAATTTCAATTTATAATCAAATTATCAAATAATATCGGATGATCCACCACCTATACAACTACCGGTAATTTGAGATAGAGCACAAAAAAAGAAACAGAAAAGTTCTCTGGCAAATTTTGATCTGGGCTTTAATATGGGCACAGTAAAGCTTCAAAGTTGGGCATAATGAACTAATCAGGAGCGAGATTTAGCAACCATTTGTTTGTTTTTCAAGTTTTGAGATAGTGTGGTTGTTGGTGAGACACAATTGGTTACTAAATCTCGCTCCTGATTGGTTCATTATGCCCAACTTTGAAGCTTTACTGTGCCCAAATTAAGGCCCAGATCAAAATTTGCCAGAGGAATTTTCTGTTTCTTTTTTTGTCCTCTATCACATATTACTGGTAGTTGTATAGGTGGTGGGACACCCTTTATAATCAAATTTCATAACAATAACTTTGTTTATGTAATATAATTTCGTTATATTATTATTAAAAAATGTTTGATCAGTTTTGCCCTATTTTTTGTAATTATGTAATAAACAAAATATATTAGTTGGCTCTCCATGCTTTTTTTCAAACTTATTTTTTGCAAAAATATTTTATATAATTTTTATAGACTAATTTAGAAAGCAACAATAAAAATTAGTATAATTATAAGTTGAATTTTATTTCTGGAGTTGAAAAACATTTAAATTCATTTTCTCCGTGTTATGGTTGAAAACTTTCATTTTTCCATCAGCTAGAAAAAAAGATTTTGATGATTTTTTTTTACTTAAAATTACTCTAATATTTAAAAAGATATGAAACTTTAATTATATGATGTATAAAATCGATTTTCATTACGAATGATATCAATTCAATTAATTTCTAATTAATTTTTCATATGGTCAATCATAAGGAATCTTTTTTCTCTTAATATCTGCTTTAAATTTTGATTATTTGAGAAGTTACATATTATAAACCTTTGCTTAATTTTCAATTTATTTTAAGCTCAATATTAATTTACCAGAAGGTTACGTGGCGCCTCAACCAAAAGAGATTTAAAATGATTTTCAGATAAATTCAAGAATAATAAATATCTAGCCATACTCAACAAGTAGAGGGCTCGAGGTAATGGGGTCATGAGATCAATGAAAATGAGTCATTTTACACTGAAAAAGTTTCGGCACACCGTTTGTACCTGTTGAATTGTAAGTAAATTTATCTTTAAAGTGAATATGATTGGATATTATTGAATGAGTTGAGAATCACTGTGTAAGAGGTGTCCACGAGCGGAACGTCGATCATACACCGCTTTTTGATTTCTGTCTCTTAAGTAAGAGGACTTGTAGTGTTGCTCTTCAATATGTAAAAGTAATATTAATAAAGTTTATCATAGTAAAGTGTATCCCGTAACAACTTTATCAAAAACCACCCTCAACATTCAACATGGTAGCAGAGCGTGGTTATGCTGACTACAATAATTATACTGGTTCACCTGATGTGATA
>UCOH01008213.1:0-14557 GCA_900474275.1 Synergus japonicus | reverse complement strand
GACAAATGAACCCCACCAACAAATTCCTGCAATTTCTGATAGTCTTCATCTCTCCCAACAAGTTTAACATCCCACCAAGTGTAGGGACTCAAAGAAAAGTCCTTACCAATAACCTTGTTATAGACCAAATTATATGAAACAGGTTTTCCAGATTGATCTTCCTGGAAAGAATAATAAAAATGTAAACACTTTCCAGCAATAGAATAACATTTATTCCCACATCTGTAATAATTCGTGCCATGATGTGTCAAGCTAACATCTAATTTTCTCAAAATGTCATCCAACTTCTCCTGTTTTTCATCATCAATTGTCGTAATTTTAATTCCAATTTTATTAAATTTTACAGCACTCAAATTCTTCTGTAATTTAGACTGCAAAGTTAGTTTCTTCCCACTTAACAACTTTTCTATTCCTTCCCAGTTAGTTTCGTTTTTCCAAGTAAAGAAAAGCCGTCTTCCTTCTCCAGAGGAAAAATATTCTTTTCGAATATCCATATCCTTTACTTCTAATTGATATTTTGACTTATGAATTTCCGACATGATGCTTTCAATTTCACTTCGAACTTTTTTCCCTGTTTCTTTAAAACAAGATTCCTTTTCCGAATCTGTGAAGAAACAGCTATAGTCAATTGAAAAGTCCCTTACAAAGGGAAATATAAATTTATTATATGCATTTGTAGCTCTCATGTAAAAACCAGACATCAGATATGTCTTCGTTATCAATTTCAATTCAGCCAATTTTTCACCGATTATAGGACTCGTCTCAATATCTTCATAAGGAGCAGATTTTATCATCCCAATGTACTTCCCAAATTCTATTTCATCCATGGCATTTTGTTGCGTAAACTGTATTTTCGACATTGTCCTTAACACACTAGATACTTTTTCCATATAGTTTGTCAGTAGACCTGTAGCATCAAATCCTGTAAAAAATTTTTCCATTTGGAAGTTCAGATCCTTCAGAGAATCTTGCAGCTTCCAGTTTATCTCCATCACCTCTGCAGGAGAACGCGCAGAAGTCGCAAAAGCTGACTTTATATTTTCTTGAAGATCCACAAGAAGAGGAATCAAGATACTGTTGATCTTTCTTATAAATTCGGCGTATGCGTCTACCTTCTTAGAAACAGTGTGATAATCAAATTTGTCTAGATTAATATCATTTTTGTGCTGAAGATAAATATCTGGAGAAAGTTCAGCTATTAAAAGTGCTTTTCGTACTTTTTCTAGAGCTTCGAGAGCTTTATTTTTATCACTTGCTTCTGACTGTTCTATTTCCTTTTTAACTTGAATACACTTATTCTGTATCTTTAGAAAATCAAGATTTGGATACTCTACATACGAACTATTCGGTTTAAGAGACTCTTCGAGAATGGTGTAAGAATGTTTTATTTGTTCTTTGAGATTATTTAAGGAAGGCGTGAAACATAAGAATTCCAAATGTTTCAAGATGCTTATATGCACCTCTATTTTTTCCTGGAGCATATTTTCAGGAAGAATCCTGGCATATTTGACTCCTTCGGGCAACTTTAGAGCTTTCTGTAAAGCATCCTGATCAAATACATTTTTGTCCACTATGTCCATAGCACCAGCTAACCCAAATAGTGTTAATGCGTACATTGTTCCAGAAACAAAAGCACAATTTTTCAGAGTAGCGGAAAGTTTTTGTATTACAAAAGAGATAATAAGTTCTGCCCTTGCTAAGATTCCTTCAGCTTTTTTATTCGCTTCTTCTATCAAGCCTTTTATCGCAGCCTGAATCTTCTGATCTATTTTAATTATTTCTGGCATCAATTGATCTCCAATGATCTCTCCAGCTTTTTTGATTTCATTAAAAATATTCTCCTCGTATCTTCTGCTTTCACGTCTTATAGCAACGTCATTGATTGCATCTTCAAGGTCGTAGATATCATCAATGCTATTGGATAAATATTCCCTGATGTTTGTGACTGTGTCAAGTTCTGATTTTTCTTTATAACTCCAGATTGTCGTTAATGCAGTTGTGTAGAGATAAGTTAAGACTTGTTGGTTATTTCTCTCAACAGTTTCTTCCAATTTCGCTTTAACAACTTTTGCAAAGATTTTGTAAACCGAGAATATGTCTTTTTTTTTGCCATTGGTCATACTCAGTTTTTGCAGTTTCGATAATTCATCGATTAGCCCGTCCATGTTGTAGAATATAGCTAAGTAGGGGTCACTGTGAAGATGATCGTTAATGTTTTCGAGTTCTGGCCTTCTGGATGACCATGGCTCGAGTGATAATAATTTTTCCAAAATAAAGATTTTGTAGTCATTGAGTGAGTTTTGAAATTGAAGATTTTGTGACAACAGTGAACTTGGAGAGTCATGTTCATTATTTGCTTTATCTGTGTTGTTATAAGTAAATATAACTAATTTCCGTATTAATTTACTCTGCCTATTCGGGTATAATTTTTCTGATAAATTCTCTGTATTAAAAGATCTACCAAACACTCCTATAAACTTACATTTCTCGTAATAAGATGCTTGTAATTCTGTATTGTTAAATGCACTCGGAACTACGTCTAAAATTGGACTGAAGATGTACATATTCTTTGACTCTGGAAATGTAATGTTACGTTCGATGATGAAATTCTGCGAAGCAAATATTTCCACAGTATCAAAATTGCAGTTTTTGGATTTCGAAAGTATATGTTGAATGTCTAGAACTGTTATGATGTGTCCCACAATTCTCATCCTCATATCAATACAAGAAACCTGAGGTTCCTCATTTGAATATTGGTCAAGAACATTGCAGAGAGAAACTGCTTTTGCTTCGCTAATTTCTACATACCTTATCTTGCTGTAATCGATAGAAAAAATGTTTACGTACTTAACAAATAATGCGTTTATTTCATGGGCAAAGGATTCTAAATTTTCTAGATTTAACACCCAAGAATCATTTTTTCTAGTGCATAACCCCTTGTGTTTAATTTCATTCAGTATTTTTTCTTTATTTTCAGGGTAGCTATAGGTTGTGAGAACCTGATGCACGTTTATCACAAAAAGGTACCATTTCTTTGAATCGCTTAGATATTTTTTGAGGTTGCGAGTCTGTTCGATGCTGAATTTTGAAGGTTCAGAAATCAATAGTGACATATTTCTCAGGGAAGGTTTAATATCGTAACGTAGTGTAGTTAATATAAATCTTTGTTTTGCATCTAATGATTTATCTTCTAGGTCCTTAAGCAGTTTTTCTGTTGCATTGAGGTAATCTTTAAATACCTTGTATTGCAAATCAAATATGTTTTCAGATTTACTTTCGAGTTCTTCACATATTCTTCTTACTTCGGAATGCAACTCTGCTGTCCACCTTTCATAACTCCATTTCAATTCTGTGTTCTGCAACAAAATGAAAACCGATTTTTACTGTGAGATGAAATTTACATTATAATTTAGTGATGAAATGAATGTATGCAAGATCTAAAACAATATACATGGTTATTTTCTAGACCCTCGACATCTCATTTCCTCCTGTTTTTTTCCCTTTTCGAAGTTCGCATGCTGGAAGTAAAGAGATAACAATCCTATGCATTTCTATTTCCTTCTATCTCTCGCCTATCTCCATTATATATCTTTCAATTTCCATCTCAATCAACATCAACGCCGATCTTTTGCAATCCCCTCTTCTCTATCTCTTTCTATCTCCATCTCAATCCACATCAACACCTATCTCTTTCTATCTTTGTATATACTGGTCTTCCCATTTCTATCTCCTTTTCAAACTCAATTCAGTTTCATCTCTTTTAATCCCCATATCCTATCCCTTTTTATCTCCATTTCAATCTACATCTAGGCTTGTCTCTTTCAATCAGCTCTTTTCTATTCCTTTATATCTCTTGTCTATCTCCGCCTATCTCTTTCTACCTCCATCTCAATCCACATCAACTCTTATCTCTTTCAATCAGGACCTACCTCTTTCTATCTCCTTGTCACTTTCATTAGCTTTTACCTCTTTCAATCTCCAGTTCTCTATCCCTTTCTATCTCCATCTCAATCCACATCAACACCAACCTCTTTCTATCTCTGTATATACCGGTCTTTCCATTTTTATCTTCTTGTCAAACTCAATTCACTTTTATCTCTTTCAATCTATATCCCTTTTCATCTCCATTTCAACCTATATCCAGGCTTATCTCTTTGAATCAGCTCCTTTTTATTCCTGTATATCTCTTGCCTATCTCTTTCTAGCTCCATCTCAATTCAGATCAACACCTATCTCTTTCAATCCCCACTTCTTTATCTCTTTCTATCTTTTATCCAACCCACCTATCTCTCTCAGTCTTCTGTTCTCTATCCCTTTCTATCTCTATTTCAATCTATATCCAGGCTTATCTCTTTGAGTCTACTTATTTCTATCCCTTTGTATAACTTGTTTATCTCAGCCTATCTCTTTCTATCTCCATCTTAATCCACATCAACACCTCTCTCTTTCAATCCCCACTTCTTTAAGGAAAGTCGAGGCAAAGCGGTATACCTAACGTTAATATCAATTTTTCAGTAAAAAAAAATTTTTTTTCGCACAATCGAGTTAGTGGCTTTTATTACTTTAATCTATAATACAGTTTTTATGGGTATTTAACATTGAAATATTTTAATGTATATAGACGATTATTGCTGTTGTAGAAAAAGGTGAAATCATACCGCTTTGCCCCGCCTCTAGAACAAAGCGGTATGGATAGTCAAATACATTTAAAAATATGTTTTTTAACACAGGAATTTGTTAACTTATTTATAAGTACTACAAAAAAGTATAGAGAACATTTTAAACCTCGATTTCATCTCCCAGCACATCCTCAAAGTACCTAAGATTTTTGTTCTTGCTCGCACGTGGGATGTGTTTTCTCAAAACGGTGCTCATTGAATCAATGATGTTTTTTTTAGCTGTCAGATTTTTTTAGTATATTTATTATATTTTATATATTTTCAGTATATTTTTAATATAACCGCTTTGCCCCACCCGCTTTGCCTCCAGGTCCCACGTGAATATTAGAATGCGTAAAAAAAAGATAACCAACAAAAACTCTTAATTGAATATGGAAATAAAAGGTAATGATGCAGGCTACAACGTGATTATACAGCGATTTGATTAATAATTAATTAAGCCACAACTTACTTGTATTGAAAAATCAAGAAATTAGTAAGGACGCTCTCTTGTGACGTAGACCTCGCGCTATTCGAGAAAAACCATTGAAATCACTCTATAGTCCGGAAATAACATGAGCACTACTAAAGAACATATTTCTAAAAATACCAATTAATTGAGGTCAAATGCCTCTTCTATATAAATCTTCTATAGCGCTTTGCCCGGTGTACCGCTTTGCCCCGGCTTCCCCTAGTTAATATCAAAATTTGAAAAAATCCTTGATATGCGGGTTTTCGCGCAGGTAACAAATAAAGTAAAGATCACACAAAAGTACCGTTACACTGCTCTGATCTTTGCAAAATTTGAGTATAATATTGAATATGTATACATATGAAAAATGTAATTAATAAAAAAAAATCGATTTTTTTACTACTAAACTAAAATTACTAAAGTAATTTAAACAATAGTATAATGCAGGTTTAAAGGTTGGTAAGCAAGGATAAGCGCGACGTTTGATGAGAATATGTCCGCAAAGCTGAATTTTTTCTAATGTACTCACGGAATCAAGTATATTGTATTCTTCATTATTTGCGAAAGGCTCACATAAGGATTTTTCAATACCCTGGATGGCGATTAGGAACAAAAATATGGTGTAACATATGCGTTCCATAATGTCTGAAGATGTAGTAAATTTAATATTTGGAAAATGCTTTTATAATAATCAAATCGTGATTTGAAGTGACTTAAAGTGTAAAACTTACGCAACTCTAAATGTTTTTTCATATAAAATTATAATAGCCCATAAGCCTTCGATATAGTTTTATAGTTTTCAGAACGCTTATCATATCAGTTTACTTTAGAGAACACACTAAATTTAAAGAATTTATAGGTTCTAGAAAACAATATTTCTTTTTTTGAAAATATGTATTCTTCAAAATTTTTTGAATATTTTTAGACAACTTCTACGTCGTTAATTAGAATTAGGTGAAATAGGTTTTAACGGTTTACTAAGTTTAAATATGTGTTACGTCTCGGGAAAGATGATAACATATTCAAAAAATTTAAAAAGAAATAGACGTTCCTCGTTTTTTGAATTGGGAAAGGATTTCTCAATTACAAGGGATGAAGATAGCCAATCAGATTCGGGAATAAAAATATATAAGATTTAAGGATTACAATTCGTTTATTTAAAATAGGAATTGTAGTTATACAAGAATGAAAGACATTGAAACTAATGAAACCTTCAGCCTTGAAAGTTCTGTTATAAATTGTTTGGTTTTTTACTTTGAGGATTCTGAAGACTATCGATGATTTCGGGTGCACTCACTTTACTGTCACAGAAACTTATGTTTTTGAAATAAACTGGCAACTGATATATTGTTTTACCCCTCTGTCATCTCATCCCGGTGAAGGACTAGGGTGCAAGGATGTTCTAGAATATTCTAGAATGTTCTAGAACATTCTATGGAAATTTTATATTTTCCATATGTATTACCCCAGTTGCATCTTTGAAATTTCATGGAAAAAGGGTAAGAGTAAGCGCACGCTTTTTTAGGGTCGAGAGGGTTCGGAGGTGTTTGTTTGTTTAAGAATTGTTACCATATGGTCTCGGACCCTTCCTTAAAATGAGGTCGATTATTTGAAAAATATATGAAATAGGCTTGAGGGCTTGAAATATGAATTTATAACTAATCGCCAGCTTAATGACATTAATTATTATTGCTGGTCTTCTTATCTTAAATATTGCTAGTAACGCTGTTTACAGTAAACTAATTATAATAGTTACGGGACGTGACATATGTTTAATTATTTTATGTATTAACTTATTTAATATACAACATAAAGAAGTGTGACAAACAATATTTACAAATCGGCTCATATAAAGCGCTGGAGATAAATCGTAGCATCAGAAAAAATTAATAATAAATTAATAAATCAATTTAATAATAATTTTAGAAAAATAAATTTTTGAATTCCTATTGATCTATCAATCGTGAAGGACACTTGAAGGCACATTACCTGAAAATTTCATTTCAAAAATCCAAAAACTCACAAACTGAGCTCGAGTTAAAGTGAAAACCGAATTAAAGTCGACTTTTTCAAAAGTCAGTTTTTTGCCTTTAATTTAAAAACTAAACTAGCTGTGAAGTTGTATCAACTTTTGTGCTCATTCAATAAGCACTTTGCTTCCTCATAGAGGAAGCATTAAGCTTCGATATTATTTGTTTCCATTTATATTTCCAGTTATATTTAAAAAATTAATTTTCAAAAAATTAATGAAGCATTACTTTTTTATTTTTTAATGAAATACATTAATCATATAGGTCAATCGATTCGTCTCGACATAAGGAATCTTCATTTTCCTTACATCAACTCAAGATTTTGATTATTTGAAAACATAGAGCGAAAAATTAACTTTCAAAATTATAAATAAACATAACTTCCTTATTTTTTAATGAAATGCATTAATCATATAGGTCAATCGATTCGTCTCGATGAAAGGAATATTCATTTCCATGTAACGGATGCTAGAATGTAGCACCCCCTCCCTTAGATTAAGGGTGTAAAAGACTAAGGATCGAGCAACGCATCGACCGCCCTTCAGTCTTGATCTGGTCCTTAAACTGCACGCAGCTAAATAAAGTGTCTAGTAAAAAGCAAAAGTTATCATTTACACAAATAAAAGAAATAATCCCTATTTCGGTATTACATTTTGGCGATCCTGCCAGGATAGTCTCAACGATTAAAATTCTACGGAATTTGTAGTAATCACATTTGAGCTATCGTACGGCAAACTACTAGAGGATAAAGGAACTCCACGGATTCCTCAAGCAAAGACTCCGGTATTTTACTACGGTAAAATTTCGTTAACAGGAAAGTAGAATAATTGAATTTAAAAACAAATTATTTCTAAATCCAAAAAGGAATTTGAAAGGGTGTGCAACAAACAGCAGTAATATCCCTACGAGGCCCGCAATCAGGCGGAAGACACATCTGTGTAGGAGCGAAAGCAGTCTACACCCTTAGGAACTTCCGCACAGCAACAGGAATACATGCTGGACATCTCCACCCGAAAATCAGCCAGCAACGGAAAGCCGACGCGTCTGCTAGCTCACATACTGCGAGGGTCACTAATAGGTGGAAAAAACATCTGTGGAATCTAGAAAATGAAAGCAGAGAGTCAACGACAGCATCCTTAGGAGTCCTGAATCTTTGTCTAGCAAATATCACTGTAAGCATTATAGATCTTAAGAAAGCGATCGGTAGCTATATTCCGTGTGTTCACGAGCACTGGCTTTCCTCAATAAAATAAACGCGCTACCTTGGAATCTAAAGTATTGTAGTAGAACGATACTTTCGAATTCCATCGTATTAAAGAAAAAATATATCAAAATATAATATTGAATCCCTTCCGAACGATTAAAGTAAGTTAGGGACAATACGCACAAGTGACTTAGACGAATCCCTCCTATAAAAATTAAAATGACGATACCAACGAATTCCCTTTCCTCTTCACAAACTACTCTAGATCCATTCCAAAAATTAATGGCAGAATTCGAATCCCTAAGAGTGGAAAACGCAAGAATGAAAGAGGAATTAATTACTCTTAGCAATGAGAACCAAACGAGAAGAGCTGAAATAAAGCAGATTGCTAAGCATACAGAATTAATAACAGAAGATGAGACAGGCTCAAATCAACAGAATGAGGACAGAAGTGACGAGCAAGAAGAAGAAGAGGCAAGAGAGCGACGAAGACAGCGAAATGAGGAAATCATTGGCCAGCGAACCTCATGCCAGTCCACTGCACCCCCGATACAAGGAGAAGTTAAAACTGCGATCGTTAAAACTGCGTCTTTTGCACGCAGTTTTAACGATCGGTACACTTAATGGAGAGAACGATATGGGTGTGGAAGAATTTATACGTCGTGTGAAAAAAGCGAAATTAAGATGTACACAACCCCCCAAACGAAGTTAGATATAGTAATATCGGAAAAAATCAAAGGGGCAGCAGAAAAAGTAATCAGATTTACGGAAATCCATTGCTACGACGATCTTTTTTCCACACTGCGCTCTAATGTAAAGCAAACTAGCTCCATCCTGTCCCTGAAAAGCAAACTGGAAACATGCAAGCAGGGACAAGTCGAATCGGTACAGAATTTCAGCATTCAATTCAAACAACTTACCAATGAGCTGAAATATGCAGTGCTGAATAAACCATCGCTCAACCCAACACAACGAAGGGCACAAATGGAAGTCGAAGAAGAGGATAATGTTAAACGTTACGTGCTAAACCTAAAACGAGAAATAGGAGCAAGAGTCAGCCTATTGAGTCTTAAATCCTTGGAACAAGCACAAAGGTTAGCCGCCGACGCTGAAATATGGTTCAAGGACTCGAACCAGACTCATAGAACCTCGAACCCGACCCCACGACCAGCACCTAGATGTTCACAAAGACCCGAAATAAGTAGACCTCAGGCTAACACCTCAGGAAATCATAAAATCCCTAACCACAACTTACCACTGTCCGACAGAAGTAAAATGAGCTGCAACAAATGTGGTAAATTAGGACATTTTGCAGCTCAATGCATTACCAAACCCCCCAGGGTTTTCAACAAGGACAATTCCAAAAACAACCGCCCCAAATCAAGGTAGTACAGACAGAAGAAATGCAAGAATGTTTCCAATCCGAATGAATCCGAACCATTCCGAAGAAACTTTTCAATCCGAATGAATCTGATTCATTCCGAAGAAACTTTTAAATCCGAATGAATCCGAATTTTCAATCCAAACCATTCCTAAGAAATTTTTCGATCCAAATGAATCCGAAAATTCAATCCGAATGAATCCTAATCATTCCGAAGAAAATTTTCAATCCGAATTTCAAATCCGAGTGAATCCAATCCATTCCGAAGAAACTTTTCAATCCGAATGAATCCGAACCATTCCGAAGAAATTTTTCGATCCGAATGAATCGGAACCATTCCGGATAGGAATCTTCCTTCAAACTTCGGATTGGCTCGCATTCATTCGGATAGGAATCATGCGAACTTCGGATTGGCTCGGAATGAAACTGATTCGCTCGGAAAGAGACTTCGCACTGGCTCGGATTAATTCGGATAGGAAATTTTCTATTCGAAGCCTTCGCCAGGATGGCGTAAGGCGTCCCATGAATGCACTATAAATAAAAAGTATTTGATTTCATCCAGCCAATTCCTACTATTATTCTAAATATAATACTACATTGAAAATCACAGTAATATTTTTAATCATTCTCGATTATATCGATATACCTAAAAAGTTAAATTAAAAATATATTAATTTTCTTAAGCCTGTTGCAGCATTTTACGAAAACATGTAAACAAACACAGAAAAATAGAAAAAACTGTGGAATGCCTTAAAATCCGCCATTGTGTCCACATCTTACCCATAGGAGGTGTTTGAGGTCGCAAAAATGATGTGTTTGAAGTGTCACTTTTTTTTATCGACAATCTTTTGGTTGTATGACAGGGGCTATCTGCGTATTTTCTACAAAAAGAAATTTGTTTGGGTAAAAAGTGAATTTTTTAAAATGATGAGACGCGGGTTGAGGGTTAAGTTAATTTTTCGCTCTATGTTTTCAAATAATCAAAATCTTTATATCAAAAAGAAGTTTGACCATTGACCATTATTAATACAGTAATAATAATGGTAACAATGGTCAATTGGCGACCCTACGGAACAGCTGACAGTTCCAGTAACTATATTCAAGTAACTAACACATGTGTAGTACGCGATTTCTCAAACTTCTTTTTTACACGATTTTCATAAGTGCTCGGGCTTTGAAGTGCATAGCAAGATTCGGAAAATTTTTCTGAGTGAGTGAAGCACCCTTAGAGTGAAGTTTTGTGTCTTTTTTGCTCGGACAGGGACTTGGCAAAATGTAAGTACTGTTTACCCGCACCCCTCAACCCGCGTCTCCTCACTTGTAAAAATGTACTTTTTAGCCAAAAAAATTTCTTTTTGCAGAAAATAAGCAGATAGCCCCTGTCGTACAACCAAAAGATTGTCGATAAAAAAACGACACTTCAAACACATCATTTTTCGACCTCAAACACCGCGTATTGGTAAGATGTGGATACAATGGCGGATTTTAAGCCATTCCACAGATTTTGCTATTTTTCTGTATTTGTTTACATGTTTTCGTGAAATGCTGCAACAGGCTTAAAGGGGTTCAACATAACCTCAAAGTATCAAAAGTGAAATACTATAGTATATATAGTGTGAAATATGATGGATCTAATTTATGATGATATTTTATCTTCATCTTCATCTTCATCTGATGATGAAAATATCATCAACGAGAGAAGGCCACTATTAATTAAAGAACGAATTAATTATTTCGAAACATTGAATTAATTGTGTTATTAATTGCTTCGTCGTAGAGGAAGCTTTCTAATGATGACAAAATATTTTATTTTATAAGTTTTATGTACTTTTATAATTTTCGTAAAATTCATTTTTCCACTATAACTTCTCAAATATTGAAAATTTAAAGCTAGTGTAAGGGAAATGTAGATTCCTTTCATCAAGACGAATCGATTGACCTATATGATTAATACATTTAATTAAAAAATGAGGAAGTTATGTTTATTCCCTATTGAAAATTCCTGTATGGGTTCCTTTATAGGATCCTATTTTATGAATCTTTAAAGGAAACTGTACATGTTCCTATTAAGTTTCCCATATAGTTTCTCACGTGTGTGTCATTAAAGGAAAGGTGACAGGAATCCTATGTAGGTTTCTGTATAGTTTCCTGGTCATACAGAAAATTGGTAGGTATAAATATTGAAAGACGGTTCCCATGTAGGATCCTTTACCTTTTATTTCCTATAAAGGTTCCTATGCTCCAGACTAAATTACTCAGCAGGGGAAACTGTACAAGATCCTCTGCATGTATCCCAATTAAATGTATAGTTTCCTGTGTAGGAAACTTTGCAGGGTCCTATAAATTTTTAGAAATTAAAATTATTCCTATACAGGTTCATGTATATCCCTACTGAAAATTCCTATATGGTTTCCTTCATAGGATCCTATTATAGGAATTTTTAAAGGAATAACCTACACATGTTCCTATGAGAGTCCCCATATAGTTTCTGACATATGCCTCCTTCAAGGAATGAGACAAGGATCTTGTGTAATATCCTGCGAAGTTTAATAAATGGAAATTATTCATATGCAGTTTCTTGTATAGGAATCTCTAAAGGTTCCTGTGCAGTTTCCTTTAGATAGTTATTTCTACATAGTTTCCTATGCAGGAATCTTCACAGGATCCTAGATAGTTTAAAAAATATATGTTTAAAAAATAATAATTTGCGACATCCTTCAGAAGAACCAGTATTGGACCTGGCACAGCTTTCTTTGCTATGAAAAATCGGAAAAATCTGCAGCTGTTGGTCCGGTATACGAACACTCGAATACATAGTTTCCTACATAGGAAACTATGTAGGAATAACTACCTGAAGGAAACTGCACATGAACCTTTAGAGATTCCTATATAATAAACTACATATGAATAATTTCCATTTATTAAACTTCGCAGGATCCTACATAGGATCCTTGTCTCATTCCTTGACACAGAAAAAACGAAGGATAAAGTTTACATCGATTTCAGGGTAAAGATTCGCTGCAACAAAAATTAACCTTGTCGAATAAACTTTACACTAAAAGAAGATAATTTTGTGTTTTTAAACTGTCTCGGGATGAAAAAGCGTCGTCTGCTATGCGGTTGACAACAGTGAGAAAAACAACAAAGTATGGATAAAGTGAGTCAGAATATCAGGACATAAAATTTTAAAAAGCGTTGTACATACTTTAATTTCATTAAAAAAATCATTTTACTTATCTCGGACTAATAAAAACATATTTTTCGTTACTGTTAATTAGGAACTTAACACCTGTAGAGAAGTCGCCATATTGACTGATCTTCTTAACGATAAGATTGTACATAAGTTGTGAGATCCGTCGGTACTACAGTATTAACATGGCGGGTTGTTTGTGTGTCAATTTATTGCTTTATTCACAGTCACCAAAAATACATTTTCACTCGTCCGCGGCAAGTCTAATTATTTTTAAAATAATAATTAAACAAGTAACATGTTTTTTTAACATCTGGTGTTCTAATTTGTAGCTTAATGTTACTCATATTTTGTTCTCCTTCGCACTGCTGCCAAAAACGTAGCAGACGACGGTTTTTATTCCATCGTAGTATAAACTTTCGCCAAATAGCGTGTAAACTTTAACCCCGGAAAATTTTATCTACAACAAAATGTAACACATGTCAGAAACTATATGGGAACTCTCATAGGAACATGTGCTGGTTATTCCTTTAAAAATCCCTATAATAGGATCCTATGAAGGAAACCATATAGGAATTTTCAGTAGGGATATACATGAACCTGTATAGGAATAATTTTAATTTCTAAAAATGTATAGGACCCTGCTAAGGTTCCTACACAGGAAACTATAAATTTAATTGGGATACATGCTGAGGATCTTGTACAGTTTCCCATGCTGAGTAATTTAGTCTGGAGCATAGGAACCTTTATAGGAAATAAAAGGTAAAGGATCCTACATGGGAACCGTCTTTCAATATGTATACCTAGCAATTTTCTGTATGATCAGGAAAATACACAGAAAACTACATAGGATCCTGTCACCTTTCCTTTAATGACACACACGTGAGAAACTATATGGGAAACTTAATAGGAACATGTACAGTTTCCTTTAAAGATTCATATAATAGGATCCTATAAAGGAACCCATACAGGAATGTTCAATAGGGTTTATAATTTTGAAAGTTAATTTTTCGCTCTGTGTTTTCAAATAATCAAAATTTTGAGTTGACGTAAGGAAACTGAATATTCTTTATGTCGAGACGTATCGATTGACCTGTAAGATTAATTCATTTAATTGAAAAATAATAAACTCATGGTTAATTGTATTTTTTAAAAAGTAATTTTTCGACTATAATTTCTGAATTAATTTACATTTAAAGTTGATGTAAAGAAAATGAAGATTCTTTGGGTCTAGATGAATCGATGGATCCATAAGATTAATTCATTTCATTAAAAAATAAGAAAGTTATGCCAAAGATATTAGTACCTAGATGCGGCATAGGCCAAGAGTGGGGACATTTTGTAGTGGGGATAACTGCTGTTTAGCCCATATCGAGGTGCTGCCCTCTTCATCATTTTATTGCTACCCTTTGTTTCCATGGTAACCGCGTCAAATCGCGTTATCGCATGCATGAATGAGTCACCGCCAGTGGTGAGAGCAAAGATATTTTGGCGAGAGCTCAGCGATTATCAGCGAGCCTATATAGCTATATAACCATGTAGAACTATTCCGAAGGCGGCAAGTGGAAAATTAAGGGAAAAAGTTTAGGGAATTGAAATTAATTATATTATAATAATTATAG
>UCOH01008207.1:0-27351 GCA_900474275.1 Synergus japonicus | reverse complement strand
CTCCTGTTTAGGGTAATAGTCGCGCAAGGCTGGGCAGTTAGGTTTGATGTAGAGCATAAAGGTTTTTTAACCATGATTGTGTAAGCTCAGTTAGGGCCAGGAGAGTTTTTCTTTTTACACGGGTTTCGCATAGCTTTGTTTAATCTTGATCTCCACGACATCTTGTACTAACTTTCGTTTCTTCTTTTTTATTTTTGAATAAACTTATTGTAATTCTTATTAATTGATTGCGTATTCACTTGCCTCCCTCAGGAACCGTCCCACTCCCACGATTCCCTAGCCTATAAGAGGGCATAATGTTCTTGGATTAAAAGATTCAAATCAGCATCAACAAGGAGCAGAGGACAAGCCGAGAATATAGAAAGGGAAATCGTTACAAAGTGTTGCTTTGCAGGACGTTTGCAGAATTTTCTGCCAGCTTGGGACAACATTACTTCCGTTCATAATGTACTCCAATGTATTAAGGGTTTTGAGATTCCGTTTAAGCGGAAACCATGCCAATCGGTTCTCCCCTCTAACTCAAATTGGACTCAAAGTGAGGTTATAAATCTAGGGAGTAAAATTAATGATTTATTAGACATAGCACAGATGCTATGGAGATCCGGTTTTGTGGCCAAAATTCGATTTTTAAATCAAAATTCAAAAAGTCTACGAATTTGGCTGAAAATAGTTACTCGGAGGTTTTTGGGGTCGCTGATTACGAATATGTAATCAAAAATTAAAAATTAAAAATGGCGGATCCAATATAGCGGCAAAGATTTTGATAAGTCTACGAATTTGACTAAAAATAGTTACTCGGAGGTTTTTGGCGTCGCTGATTACACGGAAGGAAGGTTAAGAGAACAGTCGCGCAAAGAGGAAAGTAGCAGCGCCACCATCGGTGGAGGTAGTTACTGCACCGTTTTGGTGCAGTGGCTGGTCCGTTTGTGGGTGAATGGTTGCCCCACGAGAACGGAGAGCTGCTGTAGGCGAGCAGTTGTCTTATTTATTGGTGAATGGTTCTCCCACAAAAGTGAACTGCTCTTCCGTTGGATGAGTCAGCAGCCCGCAGTATGTGTGGATTAGCATCAACGCCAATTGGGGCACCAATTACCCTAATGTTTTTTCCATGTACGAATATGTAATTCAAAATTCAAAATGACGGACCCAATATGTCGGCGAAGATTTTGAAAAGTCTACGGAATTGGCTAAGAATTGGATTTTGGGGGGTTTTGAGGTCGTTTTCGCTTACGAATTATCTTGAGTTCCATCTTCCTCTTCATCGGTCAATTTAATTTCATCTCTCGATTGATCTATTCGCTTCTAAATTTAATTTCAAATATGGTTCCCTGTGCAATCCGACGTCGAAGCGTTTGATGCTTTTACAATATCCTGGAGATATATATATATATAGATATATAGATATATCCTACCTTTTTCCCTGATCTTAAGAACTTTGAGAAAGATAATTACAGACAAAGCTTATGGTATTGTAATTTTTCCCTACTGGGCATCATAACCACACGGAGAAAACGCTACACTAACCATTACTCTAGGATACACTACTCATTCGTGTGATCGAAAACAAAAGATGACTACACGACTGAGTAGTGTATTGACACGATTCATTCGTTTCTTCACATTATCCATTGAATACACTACTCAGTCGTGTATTAAACTTTTCTTTCTGCCATACGACTGAGTAGTGTATCCTAGAGTAATGGTAGTGTAGCGTTTTCTCCGTGCATGGTTTCCGCTTTTTCAATCAATGCTTATAGATGAACCACTTATATTTTCACCACGATCAACACTCCTTTTATCTCCTTGTAGGTCTCGTCAACATTCTTTAGCAACTTCACTTACTCTGACTGCAGGTCTGCTATCAGGGACATCTATCGACAGAGGAATCTGTCAGAATCTACATTAAGAGTCTTAATGGCTTCTTTACTGGACTCTACAGTTAAACAGTATGTTAGTGTCTTAAAAATTTGGTGGAACTTCTGTAATGAACACCTTCTAGATCCCTTTAATCAAGAGGCTGATAGGTTACTAGAATTTTTGAGTGATTCTTTCGACAAAGGTGCAGCATATGGGACAATAAATACAGCTTGATCAGCAATAGGTGAATAGTTTTTTCAGGGGAATTTAAAGACTGAAACCGACATGTCCAAAATACTCAAAAACGTGGGACGTCACACCCGTCCTTGATAAAGTTTCTAGTTGGTTCCCACTTGATTCTATTAATCTGAAGCAACTTTCGGTAAAAATAATAATATTATTAGCTCTAGGAACGGGTCATAGAATGCAAACATTTCCCTTTATTAATATAGATTGCAGCAAGTTCTCTGAAAATGGAGCTGAAATTCGAATAGAATTTGTTGTAAAAACTTCTAAAACTGGAACTTGTCAACTCTGTAGGTACTCAACTCTTAGCCAATGGGTTAAATCAGTTTTATCCCAATGTGGAATTAATAAAGAATTTACTGCGCATAGTCGGTTGATCTCAAAATTCATCTGTATTTGCACGTTTCTATAATCGACCAATATTTTCAGCTAATGAGAGCTTCTGTAACGCCGTTTGGAATAAATAATTATTAATTTGCAGTTCTACAAAGTGGTTTATATATATAAACTTGCTTTATTTATAATAAACAATATTCCGTCGAAAATTTTCTGCTCTAAATATCTACAATTGTAATCCCGAGAACGAAGCTGGAAGTATAATTATACGATCAAACGAACTTACCTATATGAAGTTCGATCGTAATTATACGACTGCCTCGTTCGAAGGGATTTCCCCCTCCCAAATATGATTTTAATTTCCCTCCCTAAGTTCTTCCGCGTATCGTTAAGATCTTTAGACAATTTGTTAGGTAACTATAAACTAAATGAAGTCTGAATAAATGGACGTAGGAGGGTGTTCTACGGAATTCTTTTGTTTCTGACTCTGAAATTTGTGGAAATCTAGCGAAAAGTAGCGATACTACAATTGTAATCCCTTCGAATGAGGCGGTCGTATAATTACATTCGAGCTGCATATAAATAAGTTCGTTTGATCGTACAATTGTCGTAACAGAAATGACATTCATAAAAGATAATATTCATCATCTACAAAACTCGAGTTTATAGATTCTCATCAAAACACCCCCGTAAACATACCCTTGGAGTACCATTCATTTTCACAAAGCTGGAAATACTTTAAATATTTTCGGATCTTAGCCTTTAGGGAAAAAAAACCACAAAAAAAATCATGGGAGTAATGAATGGTATTAACAAGGAAAAACGTATTATTAAACACGTATTACCAGGGAATTATTAAACATTTCTTTATTAAAAACGTATTATTAAAAACGTATTTCAGTACAACCTCCATAGTAGGACCCTCCATAAGAGAGCTAATGGCCTTGATGAGCTCGGAAGTTTCTTCCACTACAAACCCTACTCACGAGACCTCGCGAATTAGACCCAAAACCTCCATCATAAGAGAGCTGCAGCTGAGCGCAGCTTAATTTCAGTTTTTTCTCATTGAAACTGCTTCTATTAAAATTATTTTTCTAATTTGCATACAATAATTTGTGTATAAAAATAAAATAATAAAATAATTTGTGTAAGAAAACAAAATGATAATTTCAGTTTAAATTTAAATTTCATATGTACATATTGTATTTATGTCCACTTTTATATGTAAATCCATTTTATATGTAATCGAAAGGACGCTGCTTATTCGGCTTTTTCATCGCCGCCGGACGCGGGCTCTCCTACAGAGGTTGCGTACCCAAACACACATTTTGCACAAAGGCGCAAATTTCCGAGCTCGAAGCTCAGGAGTGGGGGCTTCCTATTTCTGGGAATTCTTACCCCTAACCGCCAGTGATGGCTATCTTATGGAGGTTGCACTGTACCAGGAAAAAAACGTATCACCAAGGAAAAAACGTCGCAGTTTTTCATAAAGAAATTATGTGAATATACACAGAAGTAGGTCTTCTTTATTTCTTATATCGTAGAATGACCTTTCAATAATTAAGTACTGTTGAATCAAAGTCTTATTTTTATAATATAAAGTTGTATTTAGATTCAAAATAATAAGTAATACTTTCTTATATTTAAATTTCTTAATACAAAATCACAAACGATTTCTTATGAGCTAGTGGAAGTGACAATTTCCTTACGAATGCACTTTAAAATCATGAAAATAATTCTAAGCAAAACCCAAACTTTTATAATAAGATGCTGTTCATTCAAAGTCATTTGTTTATCACATAAAATTGAACTTTGATACGTAAGAATAAGAAACACTTTCTATAATTCTATTTCTTAATACAAAATGACAAAACTTTCTTAACTATATGTTTTGGTAAAACAATACCGTCGACATTCAATACATAATAATAATAGTAATAAGTAGGTTTGTTTGACACATTAGATTTAACTAATTCGAAGTAGCTTTCGAAGGCAAATCTCTTGATGTGTCCAATGTTTTTTTGGCGTTCGTAATCCTTTTTTTATTGATGGGCTCTTCATCTTCAACAGAGTCGTTTAAGATCTGCAGGTTGTTGGGCAGGTTTTCATCACTACCTTCCGAGATTCTCTTCTTATTTAGCTGCTTGACTATCTACAGACGATAACCCTCCAGATTTGATGACAAAGTAACGGGCGAAATGGAAGGCTTTTTAAAATAAGATGTCAATGAATTGCATAATAATATTCCCATACTATGCCTCCAGCTTCTCCAGTCGTGTTTTTTCTGTCTTTGTACTTCTTATACCATAATATGTAACGAGAGGTTATACGGAGTAGAATAAATTGAAAATTGTCAAAAATCTTCAAATTCATAAACCATTTCTTACAAAATAATGAAATTTTCAGGTAATGAAAACGATTACGTAAATTTTACATATAGCCTTTAATTTAAAAAAATTATTATTTTTTTTTTAATATAAGATATATACAATTGTTTTAAATAAATAGCATTTATGCAAACTGAGACATCTTTATATATCCTCCGACAATATTTTTATTCTTTCTTTTATCCTCTTACAATTATAATGTTGTATCTTTTTTAAGTTTGAGCTTATTATAAATTCCTACAGTATATTATTTTTAATGCAAATGATGAATCAATATTTAAAAGCTGTTTGTAGTTTAAAATACAATCAATTAAAGAATTCGTACATTTTCGCAAAAGGTTATTTTGTAAATTGTAAATGTTTTAAATCATTAGCATTTATTATCTTCAAAACAGATTGAAGCATTCCTACAATTTTTATGTAAAAAGAAATTCAAAACTTTAACTTCTGTAGCAATTTGCAGTCAAAATAACATTTATTAAATTTTAGTTTTAAAAAATTCCAGTTCTTCTATTTTCTTTCAAAAACGATAAGAAATACAACTTTTTTATGACTAACACAATAAAAGATACACCAATAAATTTTCTACAGTCATATATTTTAAAAACGATAAAAATATAAAACATGTATAAAAAAATATACATTACTATTATATATTCATTATAAAAAATTTAAATTAGTAAATTGAAGGGAAGCGAAAGGTTATGTAATTCAATAAAAACAACAATTATTAACAATTTGGACTTTAAAAGAATATGGTGTCCTTACTTTTTGTCTCACTTACTCTATAGAATAAGTGAAACCAAAATAAAAGCTATAGCGCTGACTGCACTATTACCCTTATACAAGTAGGTAAGAAGGAAGAAATAAGGACCTTCATATTTTTATGTTTCTAGTCCAGACTGAGGGAAATTTTTCACGAAATGATGCACTTTTTAAAAAAAATAAAATATTTATTGAAACTTTTCTTTAAAAAATTGTTTATAAAAAAAGTACACAATATAAAAGTAAATCCTACTTAATTTTATGGAGAAAGTAATGTTGAACATATTTTTAAAATTTCAGATCAATCGGTGAAGATTATGGCAGAATTGAAAATTGAGACATTTAAACATTTTGTTCGATTGCTCTCATTTGTTTACATTTACAGCTCTTGATGAGCAAGAGAGACAGACAACCAATGATCTGTCGGGCCTGTGTTTTACCGTTTTATGTTTTTTAAGTTTGAGCTTATTATAAATTCCTACAGTATATTGTTTTCAATGTAAATGATGAATCAATATTTAAAAGTTGTTTGTAGTTTAAAATACAATCAATTAAGAAATTCATGCATTTAAACGTTCACAACTTTGTCACCATTTTGTGAATATTTTCAAGAAGGTTATTTACAAAATAACCTTTTATAAGATATGAACGTTTAAATGAACGAATTTTTTAATTGAATGTATTTTAAACTACAAACAGCTTTTAAATATTGATTCATCATTTCCATTAAAAATAATATACTGTAGGAATTTATAATAAGCTCAAACTTAAAAAACATAGAACGGTAAAACATACAACATTATAATTGTAAGGGGATAAAAGAAAGAATAGAAATATTGTCGGAGGATATATAAAGATGCCTCAGTTTCCATAAATGCTATTTATTTAAAACCTTTGCATATATCTTATATTAAAAAAATAATAATTTTTTTAATAAATGGCTATATGCAAAATTTACGTAATCATTTTCATTACCTGAAAATTTCATTATTTTGTAAGAAATGGTTTATGAATTTGAAGATTTTTGACAATTTTCAATTTATTCTACTCTAGTTGTTAAAAATTTTGCATATCACGGCGAAATAAAAAATATGAGACTATTTGTTTATATAATATAAAAAACGAAAAAAAAGTCGAGGTGATTCTATTTTTAATTGTTGTAATTAAAAATATAAATAAATTATAATTATAAAAATAAATAAATATATATTAATATTCTGCATCTGAAAAAGCATAAAATCAAAATTGTCGCATAAACTAAGAATCGTGCAAGAGATAGATCGTGGTTCGAGATAACGAAGACTACCTGCAGAGTTTTCCGAAGTTTTTGGAGCAAAATCTCCACCCTCGATAATCTTCGAGTTTTCGAATTCGAAAGAGGAGAAATGAGAATGGAGGAGAACTTAGTTGCACACGCATAGTAAGTCGGTCTCCTACTCTTAGTCACACGAACATAGAAGTTCAGTTTCGCGCGTCGGTCGACGTGTCAAATATGCGATCACTGATCTTCAGTTCAACTGGGCAAGTCCCACCGATCAGGTCGGAGACACTCTCGCACGGTGATAGCTCATGCGCTTTACCTATCGATAGGCGCTCCTATGGTAGGCTAAGCAAGGGTGAAATCGCAAGTGACAGGCGCTTCTGTACTTGCCATTCCCTGAACTAACTTCTTCCGATACGGATCACCAATGCTCAGGCGCTCCTGTCATTGACCATCCAAAGTCGAAGAAATACCAATTGATGGGCGCTCCCATAATTGTCATTTCTCACAAACCGTCACTTTCGATATTTAATTTCAAAGGTTCACGGTTTTCACAATCGATAGGTGCTTCTAATAATAATATTTGTCACCTGAGAAATTACTTAACAATATCTGACACGAACGAATAGCAAACATAAGATTAAGGTAACTTAGACTTACTCTCGTCAGGCGCTCCTGAGAGAGATAAATCAAACCGACATAAATAATATTCGTTAGGTGCTTCTAAGCATATTATTTAGTATTATTAGACTAGGGAAATATACTAACCGTAATTTACTTTGTCAACCGAATTGTCAACCTCTCTCTCCGCTTACCGTACCTACTATTATCGTTACCTACAGGTAACGTCGATAAATGTAATCCGTCATTAATCTCCTGTATGCCAAGTCTCAGAAATGAATTGTCGAACAATTATAATTGTTCGCCAATTACATCGCTTTATAATTACAGATATAAGTAAGATACACCGAGAGATTTATTTTCCGTCACCGGAAAATAACTATTTACTGTTCCGTGAGCTGTTTACTGTTTTCAAACTGTATATTGTACCTTTTTATTCACACGTTACACACCACTCTTTTACACAAATTCCGTTACACTAATACTAATATCGCATTTAAATCGCATTTAAAGTGAGTCGTGCGCCCTTACATGCCTCGTGCGCGTGCGTTCATTTAAAGATCGTAGCTCCCAAATTACTTTGAATTTTAACCCAATATTTTGGCAACATATTTTCAGATGTACCTAGTATCGATTAAGATGACTTCCAAAAAATCGATTTTTTTTACTTTCTAAACCAGGCGCCCCCCTTAAGAACTCCGGTAAAAACAGACCATTAGAAATGCTTCTGCAACCTTTTTTTGCCCTTCGTCTTCCTTCACAGTCTTGAAAGTCTCAATAAATAGTTTAATCATCGGGTTTTTCTACTGAAAATCTTTGTCTGAAAAATTGAATGAAATCATGATAACAGAATATACATATTGAACAACTCCCACTTAATAAGACATACAGATGAAATTGATGCTATACCTGTCTGATCAATTAATCTATTCAGCACATCAGAACCACCATTTCTGCTAGGAAAGCTGTAAATAAGGAAGTATTGTGAATATTTAATTTATTTCCTTTACTTCTATCATTTCATTGAATTCCGAAAGTTTATTTAAAGTTTCCCAAAACAATCCAACTCTGTTTTTTCAACCATCGAGCCTTTGATTTCATGTTTTAAGTGTTCGAGTGACGTGAAATGTTGTTCAATTAAATAATTATACTTTATAGATCCATCGAACACTCGAAGCATGAAGTCGAAGGCTGGATGGTTAAAAAAACAATGTTTAATTTATATTTATCTATAATTTATTTAAACAATTGAAAAAACCTGAACCACCACAAACTGGTTCTAAATGTTTCCTGTAAGAACAAAATAAATATATCTAAACTATAAAAAGATATAGGTCTCTGCACTTTTTAAATTAATGGAATGTACTTTTTAGGCTACTTTATTTTTGTTTAGAAAAGTAGTATACCTCCGTCAAAATCTATTTGACAATATATTTTGTTATCTCTTTTTATCATCAACTGTGATTCCTTGGATGCTCATGATTTTTTCAATTCTTGACTGAAGTCTGAACGAGCATGTACATACAAGCAGCAACAATCAAAATACCCAAAATATGAACTCGTACAAGATGGACGCCACATGATTCAACTTCCACTTTCAATTTCGACATTAATGTGCATTCACAAGTCATGTTGTTCAAACAGACATATAAAATTGAATGACCACCGCAGCGTGCTCAGAGCGTACTATCGGAAACAACCATGACTTATGACCGTTTTCAATAGAAAGTTTCCTCTCTATCATCGTTATACTTTATATGCACGAAATACATTAAGTTTTCCTGTCTAACATTATATATACTTTGTGTCCTCGATTGGGTATCCTCTCATCACCACTTCTTATACCTTTCGACGCCATATTGCTCTGTACACTTGTTGACGGACCGTAGCGGGAGTAAGATGTGTTAGCGATTGCGCGTGCAATGCGCATGTCTGTTATATAATAAACTATTCAGTGAATAAATTGTGGTGTAACTTATTTCTGATCCTGAGCTAAGCTATGACGTAAATATATACGTAAATAGGAACGACATATTCGTTTCCTATAGTAGTGATCTAATTGCTCCAGAAAACTCCGACATGTCCAATGACGTGACGGAGTCATTTTGATATGTCTCCTTATACTAATCCCTGAAATGTACACTACTTGTCAAAATTTTAAGTTCAACTATTTTTCGATTTTTAACTAAAGATTACATTTTTTCTTTTAAGGAAGAACCCTCGGAACGTAGCTAAAAGTCAATTAAGAGAACGATTCGACTTGCTATTGACTCATATACTTTAGTTATAAGTTTGACAACGTCGTGCTTCGAGCTGTCACAGTAATTCGAGTAAATCGAAATTTGCGCATAAACTAGAGCACATGGAACAGATGCGACGTTACCATACATTCAGTTCGCTGACGTAACTTATACATTTTTTTCTATTTTAAGAGGTTCTGAATGATACTTTTCGAAGCAAATATGAATTTGGAAAAATATTCTATGTATCTCAGAATTATTTCATAATTTTCTGAATTGTCTATCTTTTCATATCATACAAAAAGTGCGTTTTTCCTCAAAACAAAATGTTATTTTCAATCATTAATTTTGTAACAATCTAGTTTTCTCCTACCATTCGTCTCACCGGACGCTTCAGTCTACCAGGGTTAGGTGTTTTAAAGACGAATAAAGAGATCCCAAATTTAGTTAACAAAATATAAAGAATACTTTTACTAAACCTATAATCAACTTATCTACATTAGAATTTATGTTTGAGTGACGGGTGAGTGTTTATGTGTGTTGTGACGTTGCAGATTTTTAATCTGTAACGTCAAAAGATATAGTTAACCGGCACCGGAGACAGTAGCTATTTTGACTCGCGTTGTATTGTAAGCGACCAGAAAGAGAGTCACACCATGAACTTTTAGAGCACTCTCGAAATTAATAATTAGAATCTAATTGCTTTTGAATTTGAATTTCATGTAAACTTCGACCATTCCTAACCACCGACGACACCAGGATATGATGAAGGATTTAGAGCATATTGAAGGAAGGACGATATATTGGAATTTCTCATGAAGGAAGGAAGGATGTCCACTTAAATATCGTTAGTACTCCCGCCAGGCGCGAGAGTCTGTCACCCCCAGGGGGCCTTGAAAACTACCCTTAAAAGCTAAAATTACCATTTTTCATGAAATTGACGTTCTGAGCACTTTATTCTCGTTGTTTTTCTTAATAATTATTATTAGTATTAATCTATTGAAATATTTATTAACATTGTTTAATAAATCTTTAATTATTTAAACAAATAAAATTTGTTTAAACATTTTTTTTGAAAATTCGTTTTTTATTATAAAAATTTATACAATTGGTCTATAATGGTATATTAATAAACATTATTCAGTAAATTGCAATTATTTGAACAAATTCCATTTGTTTAACAAATTTTATTTCAGCAAAATTTTTTAAAATAGAAAATTACACTCATCTCGCGGTGGACGGCACGGCGATCCACGGCACTTTTCACGCTTGGCTGATTCTACGTCCCGCCCGAGCGTCCCTTGAGAGCCTACACTGAAGTGCCAGCGCTCGAAACTCAGCGCCGTACTGCGTAGCCTGGCGTAGTATAGAAATTAACGAATCTTGACGTCTACATATAGCCGGTCCTGTGTGCTCACTCGAGCTATTATAATCTCGACCGATCGACGGCGCACGAGAACCGAGCGGTGCCGTCGATCGCGAGATGAGTGTACTGTGTACATACGGAAATGTTGATAAACATATATTAATTCATGAATAATTGTTTAAATAAATTCCAATAAATAAATTTATAAATTTATCTACAAGTAATTCTTTATTTGTAACTAATAATAATCATGGAACATTTATTATTAAACTAATCATAAGTTTGTTTAATATGTACATTTAATTTTCTGAAACGCTCCTTTTCTTCCCAAGTAATACATAATTGTGTTGTAATTATATTATATAATTACATTTTTGCATTCTGTAATCTTTTCTTTTATTATCTACATTTTTACAACTACAACTTGGTATATTACTATATGTCGCGAGATAATGTAGTTTTACTGCAATCGAGGAAGTTTTTGTTATACTCTTTAACTACATAATTGAAATTTACTAAACAATGTTTATTAATATACCATTATAGTCCAATTGTATACATTTTTATAATAAAAAACGAATTTTCAAAAAAAAATGTTTAAACAAATTTTATTTTTTTAAATATTTGAATATTAATTAGCTAATGTTTTATCAATATACCATTAGACCAATAGTAAACATTTTTATGATAAAATACTAAATTATCAAAAAAACATTAAACAAATTATATTTGTTTAAATAATTAAAGATTTATTTAACAATGTTAATAAATATTTCAATAGATTAATACTAATAATAATTATTAAAAAAACAACGAGGATAAAGTACTCAGAACGTCAATTTCATGAAAAATGGTAATTTTAGCTTTTAAGGATAGTTTTGAAGGCCCCCTGGGCGTGTGTTAGGGATGCAAAACCCATATGTGTGAAACATGAAATACTTTGGTGGAGAGTTCTCTATAAGTTTCTATAATTTCCCGTTACTTATTCCTAAACCCTGAAAAATTATTCCAAAAACTCCAAAAAGTGATTTTTCCCCATTCAATTTACATGGGAAACTTCAAGTCAAAACCGGCACGTGTTTTAATAAAAAAAAAAAAAAAAAAAAATTAAGGACTTTCTATTTTCGGATTTAGAAACGAATTGGGGGGATCGAGACTCTGTAGCATTGAAAAAATTTTTGCAATGCATTTTTGGACCACCCTACTGTACAGCCTGATGTACCATGGATCATCCATCTACATGACGTATCTGATTTTTAAGAGACACTATGAAGAATGCTTAGCCATTCTATGACTCTTTGCGAATAATTTAAAGAATAAGTGCAGGGCACACTGTTTGATAGCTATATTGGTGACTAGTGACAGGACTTTTCTTTACTACGTCACTAGTCACATGATTTCGATAACTACTGTGATTGGCTGTGTCGGACTCGACATCCATGATGGTGGCTGACTAACTTCCGTCCGCCTGTCAACGAACTTTCGCCTCGTTCCTTGAGCGTCACTCTCTTTCTGGAAGTTAAATATATCGGTTGTGTTCGCAATTGCCGAGAATTTATTGGTTACTGAGGAATAATTGTTATAATTGATTTACTTGAAGGATCTGTTTAATTGTTGATTCTGGAATTTACTATGGCTATAATATTATAATTTACTATACGCGTTTATATTGTGCTGGCAAGTTTAGCAAAGTAGCATTAGTTTCGCTATTTGTAGTTTTGGAGCTACTTTGCCGATCTTGACCATTTTCGTTATTCAATCTCTTTTTGATTAATTGTATTACTTCGGAGTGTTCACTTCTTATTTGATATGAACTGTTTCGTCGATTTAATCTTGTTTCCGCGTATATTATGTTCGTTTTTGATAATTTATCATATTCTTAAATTCAGTTTTAACGATCTCAGATGTGGTTGTAGTGTTGCGTAACACGCCCATCAGACGTAACGCCCATCAAATCTTCAATTTGATTCTCATTTAAATTGAAGTTTTCAACATTTCATTTATTAGTTTTTCTATGTAAATTCAAATTAAATTTAACTTCAAAAGTCTTTGTAAATCAAACTAATTAATTTATTAAATATTATATCGATTTCATAATGTTCTTTTCTATGATTTAAGTGATTATTATTATTCTGATTTTGTTTATTAAATATAAAATTTGTTTCTCATAAATATCCGGCTTCGATTCATTTCGCAATATATCCTTGACCTTGAGATGTCATAATGAGCTAGTAGTTTTTCTGTTTGAGGTTATTTTCAGGATTTATAAGATATTGGAATTCATTGTTATTTATTCTAAATAAATAACTGGCGCGATACAAATCAGTGTCTCCAGATCGTGGGATTTTTCGACCCCCACTCTACGACCCACGAGCTTATGCTATCTTTCTCTATCAATAGGTTCGTGTCTGTTGTTAGAGAGAGAAAGCATGAGCTCGTGGGTCGTAGAATGAGGGCCGAAAAATCCCACGATCTGGAGACACTGATAGAAATTTGAATTGCACAAAAGACCCCGCACAAAATACATTAAAAAAAGGTCTCGGTCAAATTTTCCGAGGCTAAGATATTTTATAGATTTTGGTCCGCTGATTACGAAAATCCATGTTAAAAAGTGATCTTATGTACAGTTTTTCCGGAAAAACGACTCAAAAGTCGATTTCCGTGGTAAAAAGGGAAATGCTACCGACATTCGACAAGTGTTTGGTGCAACCCTCATTGAAAGAGTCCGCTAGGTTGTACGACTGACATTTTGTAGTTTCAGACATGCTGATGAATAATTTCGAGGTATGTAGGTCGGAAAATAAAAAGATAGACAACAGTGCAGTACCAAAGTTCGTTTTCGCGTTGTATTAAGGAAGGTAAAATGAGAATCCAGTGGGAGAAAAGGCATTGTCATTTATAGGACGTCTTAGAGAAAACATTTTCTGTTTGAGGAGGTGTTTTGAGAGGGTGTTGTGGTGACAATCTAGAGCTTGAGGACCACAATAAAAAATCATTGCAGCAGCGATTTAAATATTTTCGAAAAATGATCGTTTTCCTAAAGGATAATATTCGAAAATATTCACAGAATTTTTCCAACTTTGTAGAAATGGTTGGTACTGCGTGGGTGTGTTTTAAGGGGTATTGTGATGACAATATATAGCCTGAGGACCACAACAAAAAATTATTGCAGCAGTGATTTAAATATTTTCGAAAAATTATCATTTTCCTAAAGGATAAAATACGAAAATATTCACAGATTCTTTCTAGCTTTGTAGAAATCATTGGTACTGTGTAGGTGTGTTTTAAGGGGTATTTTGATGACAATATATAGCCTTAGGACCACAACAAAAAATAATTGCAGCAGCGATTTAAATATTTTCGGAAAATGATGATTTTCCTAACCAATAATATTCGAAAATATTCACAGAGTTTTTCCAGCTTTGTAGAAATGACTGGTATAGCGGAATAGAATTCCTTATTTTTGTCAATTTTTCACAAGATAGGATTCTCCTATGTTCCAATACAGTTCTTTCAATTTTATTAATGTAGTCAACCAATCACGTATTTGAATAATCGCAGATACAATAACGATCAATGATTATTTTAGAGGTATTAACAATTTTTTTTAGATGAACCGTAGGCTATATAATGTAACTTTAACATTCCATAAAACAGACCGATGCATTAGAAATCTATTCTAGGAAACTGGAAAGACTTTCTGATTATTGTCCTACCTTATGATTTATAAAAATGATTATTTATCAAAAAAATCGAAATCACTACTACAATGAATATTTGATGTGGTCCCCAGACTATATATTTTCATAAAAAAACCCCTTGTACCACACCCACATAGTGCCAGTCATTTCTACAAAGCTGGAAAGACCGTGAATATTTTCGGATATCACAATATCCCTTTAAACACACCCAATCATTTCTACAAAGTTTGGAAAGACTCTGTGAATATTTTCGTATAATATTATAATATTATATAATATTTTCCTTTAGGAAAATGAATATTTTTCGAAAATATTTAAATCACTACTGCAATAATTTTTTGTTGTGGTCCTCAGGCTATATATTGTCATCAGAATACCCCTTAAAACACACCCACGCAGTACCAACCATTTCTACAAAGTTGGAAAGATTCTGTGAATATTTTCGAATATTATCCTTTAGGAAAACGATCATTTTTCGAAAATATTTAAATCGCTGCTGTAATGATTTTTTTTTGGCCCTTAGGCTCTAGATTGTCACCGCAACATCCTCTCAAAACACCTCCTCAAACAGAAAAGGTTTTCTCTAAGACGTCCTATAAATGACAATGCCTTTTTTCCCACTGGATTCTCATTTTACCTTCCTTAATACCACGCGAAAACGAACTTTGGTGCTGCACTGTTGTCTATCTTTTTATTTTCCGACCTACAGACCTCGAAATTATTCATCAGCAGGTCTGAAACTACAAAATGTCAGTCGTACAACCTAGCGGACTGTTGGGTTGCACCAAACACTTGTCGAGTGTCGGTAGTTTTAACACGTAAATCGACTTTTGAGTCGTTTTTCCGGAAAAAATGTACATAAGATCACTTTTTACCATGGATTTTCGTAATCAGGGGACCAAAATCTATAAAATATCTTAGCCTCGAAAAATTTGGCCGAGACCTTTTTTTAATGTATTTTGTGCGGGGTCCTTTATAAGACATTAGGATTGTCGAGACGTAGTTTCGTCCTTGGAAGCCAAGCCATCGTTACAGTGTATTAATGTTTGTTGGATGTATCTGGACGAAGATGGAGGAAGTGTTTACGCGTCTGGCAATTATAGAGGTTAAGAATTGTCAAGTAAGGTACAATTTGGATAGATTCGTGAACGAATTATATGCACAGGCGATTTGGCAGAATACAATATTTAACGTATCTTCTGCGCTTTTGACGGTACGGAGAGAAGGGAGGACTGATAGGAAAAATAGTGTAAGGTTCAGTTGCATAAAACTCTAATGCGTTTTGTAGATAACAGTTTTAAGTGCCCCTATTAAATGTTATCCGTCGGTTTAATTATGTCACTCACAGATGCACCTGTTGAATGCAAATTAATTTCCATCGCTTTGCAATTTAATAGACAGGATTTACAGGAAAAGGATAGATGAGTTACGTTAATAGAGAAAACGGAGAAACGGAGAACGGAAGTGTTACGTATAGAAATGTCAAGTATAGTTGCTCTTACAACGTGAAATTTCTTTTACTTGAGAATTGACAACGACAACTGCCGGTACTTTGCCTACCACAGTTGCTTCTGTTGATAGCAAAATAATTTCAGTTTTCACCAGGCTAGAGCTCACCGAACTGCTCGATGGCCGATGGGTCTCTCCCAGCTAGACTGAACAATTGTTTTTCTGTACAGTGCTCTCAAAGTTGGCTCCCTGCGCGCGCAGCGTGTGTTGACTTCCCACTGGAGAAAGTTTGCCATTGGCTGTAATGTGAGAGCAATGCTTCTGTGGGTAGACTTATAGGAATTAGCCTGCAATGGCAGACCGGTGAGCGTAGAGTAGGGGTAGAGTGGGGACGATGGTTATGTAAAGATAGTCTAATGAAAAAGTGTGCGTGCGGTACGTATACGTGTGTAACCTCTCGTTACAATTTCTCAAATACTAAGCTCTGAAATGTTCCAAAATTTTAACCAGAGCTTCAGTGCATGTTAAAACAACTTTCTTCCAAATATCAAACGATTCTCAATTGTAGTTCTATTACCAATGGTAGAACGAAATTAATTTCTCCATTTTTTAAATAGATTGTAAAATACGTAAAATCTCAATGTCAAATAAGTTTAACTCAGTGTGTGAATTATTACTTTACCCTCATCCTTGATACTAACTGAAGAATCTAATATATATTCTATTATCTCAATATTTTTTCTTTGTAGGTGCTGTGAATGTGGTTTAATAAAAGAAGAGTATTCTGACGAAGAGCTGGGTCTCTGCATAATTGTTCTAGGAACATTCATTCATCGTGAGCCATCATTAGCAGCACCATTTCTTCCTGACATCCTTAATGCAGTTACAAAGTAAGCAAGCAATATTGCAATAATATATCAAGCGTCTCCCTTTTTTGCTTCTTATGCAATATGTGGACGTTAACTGACTAAGTTAAGGAGCTATGCTAGTTTCTCGGACGAATAAAGCAGCAATTTTTAAAGATTTAAAAAAAAAGAACTACACGTTTAATCTTTCTAAAATTATTGCAGAATATTTTAAACATGTCTTCACGTATTGATCATAAAATTTTTGTCAAAAAATATTGATTGGAAGCGGAGATACAAGACGAACTTCAAAGTTCCTTTAAAAAAAGTTGAAATACGGGTGATGGTGTTGGCCATGCCAGGTTAATCGAAAAAAATTTTTTTAGTAATTTAGAGTTTCTCTGAAGGATGGACGTTTAGCTTTGGAAAATATTAAATATTATAAAAATAGCGTAATTTTGAAAAAAAATTTCTATTTTTTCTTTAAAAAACGCTCGTTTTTTGTTTATAAAAGTTGTAATTTTTTATATAACAAAAAGTAGAAGGTCCATCCTCTGTAGGAACATATAATAAAGACTGTGTAAAAATTTGAAATCGATCGGATAATTAGTTTTCGAGCTACACCGTCACCAGATTTTAAAAATGCAGTTTTGAGAAAAACGCATTTAAAATTTTCAACACAGATTTGATTTGCGATAAATTTTCTCTTCCTATTGCGCAATTCGATGACCTGTTTTGCTCAGGAGCCTTTTTTTTTGGTTGTTTGAAGGTTTTTCACTTATTTTAAAATTTGTTTTATAATATTTTTTGTTTGTTTTCTAGCCCGCAATTATTTTAGCGTTAATGAACAGTGCCGCTTTAAAGTGCTCCCATTTAAAAACTGTTGAATTTAGACTTCAGCTGAATTCTATATAGATGTAAAAGTATATATATATATGTGTATGTGTGCGAACAGCGCCACTATACCGCTACGGACTTCAGTATAAGCCTTACTTTATCTAGATCAGACCGTGAAGCGTAAAGGACGCTCTGTGATAAAGTGTTTATAGAAAGAGTGTTTCTATTATAAAAGTTCTTAAATTGTGCACAGTGTTTGTTTATTCAATCCTACAAGCTCCTCACGGTCCAACAGTTTATGGTACCCAGCACACTTCCGCTGAATAAAGTTTTACAAGTATAAAAGTTGATATCAATCCTTGTTCGGGATTTGACCGTGGTGAGGAGAGGGGAATAGAATGAAGTCAGAGAGGATTAGTTCCGAATATTATATGTCTAGTGGAGGTCTGGTAAAAAGAAGAAAGTGTACATAATTTCGGTCTGTACAATGTATTTATTTATCTAACATACAATAGGTTTCCTTTTTCTTTTACTAGGCACTAATATAAGCGTCGACACACATTTGTTATAAGTTGTAACGGAGGACGAGATTCGAGTCTCGCCGACCGTTTTGCTGGAGGAGAGAGAGAGATGGGGGAATAATGGAGAGGAATATCCAGGACGTCTTCTGGTTCACGGGGAGGAGTATTTTTTATCGGGGAGACAAGGCGATCGGGTGTCCTAATATGAGCCAGAATTTGAGATACGGGAGAAGAGTTAAGGGTGGAAGGAGGAGAGGTAAGGAAAGTAGGAGGTTGGTTAGGCCTCCGTGGCAATCTCTCCCGATCGGAGTATCGTGGTTCCGAAAGGTTCGGTTCGTTGGATCTGGGGGAATGTGAGGTTATGTTTGGTTCAGGAGGGTCCCTTGGCTGGTCGACATAAGTTTGAAGCGAGTCGACGACCACCAAAGGTCGGTCTGATGGGCCTCGTCGAATATCCGGCTCCTTCTAGAACAGGCCGAGAATGGTAGACAGCGGCTCGAGCTAGATTCCTTCTTTGCCGGCGGTTCTGAAAGATGTGGGATCGGATGGATTGGAGTTGAAGCTTTTAGCAAAAAGAAATTACGCGTACTCCTTACTTCCAGTGAATCGTGCTGTATCCACCGTTGGAAAAGGAGGGTTAGAGACAACAGCAAATGATCTCTGATGTCGTGGGTAACAATGTTTCTTTTTTTTTTTAAATAGTAAAAATAACAATTATATTAACTATTGAGGGAGTGGGAAATATCTTTTAGTAAAAACTCACCATTTTCTTTGCAGTAATTAAGAATTGTTTATTCGACAGTAGGCTCAAACAAACGTAGACGCCAGAGGTTTGCGTCGCTTAAAAAGAAACTACGTGCATAAACTAAGTTGGCGTGGAAAGTTTTTGACTGGTGGGAGACAGGTAGCCCAAAGGACCATTAAGAGTATAAAGGTTGAGCGGTGAGGGGAATAACGACGTGCCACTAGGCGAGAGAGGAGGGGTGCCGGGACTAATTGGTATTCCACTAGCCCGGTCTTCCAGCGTTGCCGAGCGGTATCCCGACTCGGGTGTTGCGCCTAATGGTATTCCACTAGGCGGGGTGCTGAGTCTAATGGTATTCCACTAGCTCAGCTTGTTTGCAGGGCGGTATTCCGCCCTCAAACACTCTGACGATTTCTCGTCGTGCAGGCCCTTTTATACTCTAGGGGTCCAAAGGGTTTGTGTGGAGAGGGAAGAACCCTTTTGGTGGGAGATGCGTGGAAAACGCTTTCACGGTATCCGCGTTTCTCTGAGTCCCCGGGAGATGCGTCGAGAACGCTTTCACGGTTTCCGCTCTTCTCCGAGTCCCCATCACGCGGTATTCGCCGTGTTAGTAGAAATGGTCTTCGCCGCGCAGTCTGAGTATTTTCTGGCGAAGATTATTTCTACTTTTCCCTAAATTAATTCTATTTTAACTTAACTCTAATTTTTATTTAAATTTAATTCCGAGAGAGCAATGTCGTTGGGGATTTTTGCGCCTGGGCATATATCAAAGTAAGTACTAATAAAACGTGTTAGAGAACTTAGTGAAAAATAGAAGCAATGTAGAATGTAGCGTCAATTTTCAATTCAAATACTTTGATTCTAATAGAGAAAAGAAAGAATAGAGTAAATAGAGTGCTAAATAGATTAAATAAAGTGAATTTAGAGTATAAAGTGCAACGTGAGTGTTCAAATCTAGAGAATTTGCAGTGTAAAAAGAAATAAAATAATTGCTAGAGTTAATTAAATTAAAAGTCAACATCAGTGCATAGACGGAAAATTTATCGAGGACCGCCATCTTGTTACAATTGCGTTCGCAAAGGCGAACTCACTGAGAATATATATTAGATGCAAAAAACATAGATGTACATAATTCTTTGAATTACATAGATGCACATATTTTTTTAGAAGATATACATAATATATATGTTGTACAACACATTTATAAATATATATAAATGGATATATACATATATTCTTACAGAAATGTAAATACTAAAATTTGAGTGAGCTTTAGACGGATAAATAGAGGTATATACATATAAATAGAGTGTATTTAAATAATTAAAAATTATTTCTTATTCTCTAAAAGTCTAGATTGTTGCACTGTGTACAGTCAACGTCTAACATGACTTAGTGATTGTGGGAATTGTCAACTTGGTTTTACAAACGTGTGCGATCGCCCCTTGTGAGTAACTTGCGCTAAGTATAGTCAATCGAAAGTAAGAGGGCACGTGAGTGATTTCAGGTCGGCATGAACCATGATTACTGAATTCAGACCGGATTTGTTGGATGTATCTGACAAATTTGGAATGTTATCAACAGACCTTCTAAAAATAATAGATTAAATTTTAGGTATTTTCAGATGCAAAATAATAGCTCAACAAATGAGAAGGTCGGAGAGAATAAGACAGGACAGAATGGTGATAAGGGAACAATAAATCCTGAAACTACAGGTATTAGAGTAAAGCAGTTAAACAGTTTAGAGTTTAATAGAGAGTGGATCCACAATTGAAATTTTAGAGAAATCCGAACATTTTTAGAACACTGTTTTTTCTTATTTGTAGAAGTATCTAAGATAGATGGTGCGAATGACATCAACATCATTTCTGCAGTTCCTGAAGTACCAAGCACCTCGGCTGGCAATCCAATTAACCAAGCTGTAGATGACCTAATCGACTTTTCAACGTTTGTGGAGCCGGGCTCCACAACTGCTACAAGTGCTATGCCAACTGGCACTTTAATCGACAGTGAGCCAAGCACACTGATTGCTTTCCCACCCACCGTTAACAACACAAGTGTTGTAGATGTGTTAGATACAATAGTACCAGCTACAACTGCGGGTGTTCCAGTTAATCATTTATTGACTTCACTGGAACAAATGTACAACATTCAAAGCAAAGTATGGCCACACATCAGCCAGTCACTACAACATTCCAAGGAGGTGATGGCACTTTCGGTGGAACACCAAAAATTAGAGAATAGACGTTTAGAGGTAATCAATACAAATAGAAGTAACAATGGAGACCCAAATTTAGTTACTTCGACACCACGTCTACCGAATAGAGTTAATACCCCAACTAATTTTTCAATCAACAATATCCTAGAGAATAGAGACACTAGAGCTGCCCCGAATACTAATAATCTAGATGATTCGCAAAATCAACCAACAATCAATAAAATAAAAGAACGTAGACGAATAGAAGCAAACATAGATGGTGCCGGTGTTAGGACAACACTGTATAGCTTAACCTTAAAGAAAAATGAAAAAGTATCTGATTTTGTTGAAAAATTTGATTCTATTGTTAGAGAGTACGAAATGTGTGATATAAATAAATTAGTACTAGTTGCACAAAATATCTCTGATACTCTGCTGTCCTTAAGACATTTTGCAGACGCAGGTTTTGGTATATATCTAGATGATACAACCCTTAAAATTTTTGATAAAGAATCTGGATTTGAATATTTAAATGGTATTTATGAGAAACCTAATTGGTTTATTAAATTAGACATGAAAAATCTAGATAATAAAATAGAAAGCGATTATTATCAAAAATATACTTGCTGTGCTCGTATGGTTACATTAGACGAACCAGATAATCAATCTCAATCATTAGAACTAGAAAAGATTCGAGAGACAAATGTTGAAAGAGAGGTAGACTTAAATATTCTTACTTCCAAATATAGTTCCTATAACGACTTTGATAATTGCAATTTAGATGATTTGAACAATGAGAACAATATAGATGATTTATTTATGTCATTCGAATTAGAGAAAAATTATACGGAAGAGTTAGATACAGGAATGCTTTAGCATATTAGATTAGGTCATCCTTCCTTAGAGTATCTTAGAAAACTTCAAAAAGTAGATAAGAATCTTGAAAAAGTAAAATTTAATGAAAACATTAAAAATTGCGATGTTTGCATCTTAGCAAAAATGAGTAGATTACCTTTCACTGAAAGTAAAACTAGAGCTGATAAACCTCTTAAACCACCTCATGTTGATATAATGGGACCTTTTAGGCCCAATTCACACCCAGGTAGAAAACGTTTTATAATTACGTTTATCGATGATTTCTCAAAATTCGCTATCGCGTATGCCATTACAAATAAATCAGATGCCGGTAATTGTTTAGAAACTTATTTGATGACGATGAGAAACTTATTAGGCGAAAATTCAAAGTCCTGTTATATTAGAGCGGACAATGCAAAAGAATTCATAGGAGGGAAATTCCAAGAAATAATGGAATTAGAGAAAATAGAATGTAACATCTCAAATCCCTATACACACTCTCAAAATGGTACAGCCGAGAGATTCAATAGAACTTTAATAGAGAAAATTAGATCCCTCATGATAGATTCAAGATTACCCAAAACTATGTGGGACTTAGCTTTAGAAGTTGCGGTACATCTATACAATAGATCACCAAATTCATCCATAGATTTTCAAACACCTTTGAAAATTATTTCTCCCACAAGTAAATGTCACATAGACAAAATTAGACGTTTTGGTAGTATTGCATATTATAAGAAACCTATTTCGAAAACAAAATTATGCAATAGAGCAATTAAAACTATCTTAGTAGGACAAACAGCAAATGGATACATACTTTGGCATCCACAAACCGGAAAATTAATCACATCAAAGCATGTAAAAATTAGAGAAAAACTAACTTATAAAAACATTAACAAAAGTAAGGAATCATATGATGACATTGTCTTAGATCATGATTCCAACTCAGAAAATCTAGAGGAAAAGTTAATAGATTTGTACGAAGAAAATTCTTTAGAGCCACAAATAGATGTATCAAAAGATAAGATTATTGAAAACAAAACTAGATCGAAAAATAATAAACGAAAAATAGATTTAGAGTCCAATCAAAATAATTCAGATCAAGTAACTAGAAAACAAGCTATGAGAAATGCTAAAACTAAAAAGGACTACAAAGCGATGTCAGAAGGAAAGTTAAATGTAGTAGACACTAGCTTTGCTTATCTAGCCAATGGCATATATAACTATGCCATAGATGGAGATGAGAAAAGTTTCATCTTACTGGCAGTTACAAATTTAGATGCGACAAACTTTCGCGAAGCAATGAGTAATTCAAATAAACTAGAATGGCAAAAAGCAATAGATGAAGAATTGAAATCAATTCAAGAAAACGAAGTTTGGAGTTCAGTAGATAGACCTTCCATTACTTCCGATGGCAAAAGTGCCAACGTAGACACGAACGGTAAAATGATTTTTAAAGCTAGAATAGTTGCTAGAGGATTTAAAGATAGAAATCAATATGAACTCAGGGAGACATATGCTCCAGTATCTAGACTTGCCGTAATTAGAGCTGCACTTGCTATAATAAATAAATTAGATTTAGATGTTTATCAACTAGACGTAAAAACTGCATTCCTAAATGGCAAATTAGAGGAAGAAATTTATTTAGAGATTCCAGATGGTTTAAATTAAATAGATCTATATATGGTGTGACGTGGTATATATACCACGCACATTTTTATAATTTAACATAAAACTAACTTCACTCGCAATAAACTCCTAGCACAGAGTGTTAGGTTGTTTGTACACAACCTGCTAGCTGATTGGAGCACATGAGCTCTCTAACAATCAGCTGACCATCAGCCAGCAATCCGGAACCTGGAAAAACATTCACTCGATTTATTATTATATTTGTCACACTTCTTTTGTTTCATATTAACCCTGAGCCATGGGGGCTCAAAGTTACAGTCACACACACACACACATTCACACTACACTGAAGTCCAATCCGCATCGTAAAGGCCCGAAGAGGATCCTGGTCAAGGTGCATGGATGTGATTCCCGTGCACGCGAACGACCAGGAGGATGACAACTCACACAGCGCCGTCTCGGGGCCTAGAGCAGAATCATCGGTGGGACCGACCGTCGACGAATTACCGGTTGTCGACGAATTATTACCATTTACGTTATATTATTTCAGTTTCACAGTAACTTCGTGGCACTGCCTGTTTCCGCGCACGCCACGAGACAGGAAGAGAGAAGTTGACTCGTTCACTCTGTGCTCGTAGTCGTTCGTTGTAAGACCTTTGGATTTTTGTGCTAAGTTCTCACATTCGTCAGTGATTGTATTTGTTTCTGAGATTACCCTGGGTGTGGTGAGGAAGCCACCCAGTTGAGATTGACTATTATTGGATTCGGCTTGTTGCCAGTTATATTTGTATTTGGATTTTTTTGTTATCTCTGAAATGCCGAACTTGACTAGGGGATAAGTTCGTCGAAGGCGTGTGCTTTGCCACGCCCTCGTAAGCGCAGGTAACGACTTCTTTTCTCTCTCTTCCTTGTGATTATTTCAGTTAATAAATCGTGTCTCTTTTTGAGCATCGCTGTACATTGACGAGCAGTGGTTCGTCAATCTCTTTATTACTTTGCTCCAATCGCTATAATTGAATATTTCAGAGACGTAATAATTACTTCTTTTATTAAATAAATTTGATTTGTTAGTTATTTGTAAATGCAGTGGTTCTCAGTGAATATTCCCTTTCCCCGCCCTCTCCGCAGAACTGTGTTAGCCTATGGTTTATATAACGTAGATTCAATTCGTTTTAATATTACTTTTGCTTGTTTTGAGAAAAACAAGCTGGCGCTCAAATGGCATATTCAAATTAAAAATCGTTTAAGTTAATAATTTCAAGATTTCACAATTATAATCTAAAATAAAGGTTATAATGGTCTTAAAGTCAGTCCTAAGAAATGGAATATGAAATTCACTGAAGAAACAATAAAATTAGGTTTGTAAAGAGACATTAATGAGCCATGCTTATTTACCTATAGATGTAATGGAATAATAATAATGCTTATCCTATCGATGACATATTATTAGCAGGAAATGATCCAAAGAAACTAGAAGAAATCATAAACTATTTCAATACTGTGTTTAAGATGAAAAATTTGAGAGAACCCAAAGAATATTTAGGAATAAAAATCATTAGAGATAGAAAGAATAAAATCATGACTTTAAATCAGGCTAGCTATATAGAGAAAGTTTTAGAAAGATTTGATATGAATGAGATTATACCACAAAACACACCAATGGTTACAAGACAAGTCAATAAGAGAAGTACAAAAGATAAGAAACAAAATAGAGTAATAGAAAAGAAGTTAGAGATTCCTTATAGAGAAGCGATAGGTAGTTTACTATATCTAGCAAATGTTACCAGACCCGATATTTCATTCGCAGTAAACTTTGTATCTAGAAAACAATTAGATCCATCTGAAGAAAACTGAATACAGGTAATTAGAATCTGTCGTTACCTTAGAGGCCCTACGAGTTTAAGCTTGATTTATAGGGGGGAGAGTGACACCTTAGAAATTTAAACGGATGCTAGTTTTAGAGATAACATCGATTCGACTTCTACTAGTAGAATGGTAGTGCGTCTATTTGGAGACACTATTATGTGGAGAAGTCATAAACAAAACATTGTTAACACTTCCACTTGTCACACAGAATATTATGCTATGAGTTTAGCTTGTCAGGAAGGTATTTCACTTGATAAAGCAATTAGAGACATCTTAGGTAAAACTAAGTATCCTATCATTTTATGGTGTGATAATAAATCAGCTGTAAACTGTACTCAAAAAGAAGGTAGTCATAGACTGAAAAACTTCGATGATAGTATAGATGATATTTTAGCAAAATTAGAAGAAAAAGAGAAAACAGGAATTAAAAATTCACTATCAAAAACTCAAGGTGATTATGTGAAACAATGTGTGATAGAAGGAAAATTTGTAATTAGATGGGTATCTACTAAAGAAAACTTTGCAGATATTTTCACCAAACCTCTTCCATTCAATGCTACAAAGATTGTGACGTTGCAGATTTTATCTGTAACGTCAAAAGATATAATTAGCTGGCACCGGAGACAATAGTTATTTTGACTCGCGTGGTTATGAATATTAGCGACCAGAAAGAGAGCCAAACCACGAACTTTCGGAGCACTCTTGAAATTTATAACTCGATCTAATTGTCTTCGATTGTTATTTTTCTTTTATGTACACCTCGAGCGATTTTGTAAACTGATGAAATTAAGGACGACTTAAGGATAATGGAATTTAACTAGAAGGAAGGAAGGACGTTCATTTCGAATTCCGTCAGTACTCCCGCCAAACGCTAGAGTTCGACACATCTCGGGCAGAGAATCTACCGTCTCAGGGACAATCACGATGTGCCGAGCCCTGTGCATCTAACGAATTCTATATTCTCACTTCTGGGGACTTGAAGAGTGAGATTGTGTTCACAATGTGTCCCAAGCATTACAAACGAGCTCTTGAGAACACTTTTAATGAAGGCTCAGCCATTCAAAGAATTCATATTTAATATTTCCAAGTGCGAGCGTTGGGCGCAAAGCCGACTAGTTATATCGGTGACTAGTGACAGAACAATATTCAACTACGTCACTAGTCACATGACATCGATGGTTATCGTGATTGGTCGGAATCAGCCGAATCTTCATGATGGCGACCTGTTAATTTCCGCCCGCCTGTCAATGAACTTCCGCCTTCATGTTCCTTCTGCACTCTCTTTCTGGAAGTTGAATTGCTCAGTCCATATTTGTTTCGTTGTGAAGATTTAACCAGTTATAAATTGTTATTTGAGGACATAATTGTATCGCTTAAACAGGATATTATATAAATATGGCTGAGGTACGAATTTTTGTTATCGGCAAGTTCCGCAAAGTAGCATTTGTTTGATATTCGTAGTTTTGGAGCTACTTCGCCAAGCTTAGCCATTTTCTTTCTCTATTCTTGTGATTTCGAAGTGCTCATAACGGTTTGTTGCTCATAATGGTTTGTCGCTCTTAATAGTTCATTGCATGTAATGTTTTATTGCTTATAGCAGTTCATTGTTCATTTATCGATCTTACTT